>CAMKVN010000094.1:0-43369 GCA_946474995.1 Funneliformis geosporum
ATCTTTGTTTTGGTTTAAAGATATTTTCAATTGGAGTTGGAGTTGGAACTATAAGAGCTGGAGTTGGAGTTGGAGTTTATACAGAATTTGTGTAGATGATTATTTTTGGGTAATATAGAAATCAGAGGGTACTTATTTTCGGGACTTTAAGGTAATAATATTATATTTAAATGCTTAAATTTCGTCAAGTAAAATTTAAGATATATTAATAATTTATATTTTATATTAAAGTAATATACCAATGTTGTTGCTGATATCACCACTACCATAAATGTTATTGCTAACACCACCACCACTAATGTTGCTGATACCATTACCATCACCAATGTTGCTGACACCATCACCATCACCAATTATGTTGTTCAAAGTTACCGCCACCAAAGCTGCCGGGTATTATTCAACAGAAAAATTAAAATATTACTAATTAAATAAATAATTAAAAATTAACAGTATAAAGAGGTTCTTCACATAGTATATCCCAAAATATAGTACCCGCCTCCTTCAAAATTTATTGAGAGAAGTTTAATAATCTTTTATTAAAGAAACTATATTATATATTTATTTATTTAATGAAATAATTTTTATTATCGTACAAAAGTAGTAAATATTATCACAGAACAATGTGACCATCTTATTTTTCAAATTCACACGATTATACGATTATTTATGTCATAATGCCGGCCGAATATCACATGAAAATGAAAATTTTGGGATAATTTTATTAGCAAAAGGATTGGAATAACCAATCAATCTCATCCGTGAAACATGTTTCGTGATAATAATTCCCGAATGTCGCGTTATCACTGAACACAAAACTGTGTCTTTTGATGTAGCAAAAAAAAAAAACCTGCAGGCAAATGCACCTAATTTTTTTGATCACATTGTTTCCTTGAAATTTACATTTAAAAGGCTTTATATGCCTGTTTTCACCTGTCAATTGCTCTCCAATTCATTACTAAAAGAATATTAGGTGTTATTTTAGACCCGTAACTTTAAATATATATTCGTACTAATAAACAATTAATTCAATAAAAGTGCTACTGTCACCTGATCTGACTTCCCTTACAAAAAGTAAACTCAAATATTGTGAAAATTTTTATTGGGAATCTTCACAACATATGAATGGGATCCTGAAATTTATTTTTCTTATAAAATAAGAATATTTATATAAGCATCAATGACAGAGGTTGATTTTGTCGAAAACGTGCTTCTCGCCTTACAGGGGAATAGTATGTTTCTCAATTTTTTGTTATTTTTGTTATTTTTTAAAATTAAGCACATTTGAAATAAAAACTTTTACACTAAAGCAAAATTTCTCCTTCGAATATTGTATTATTCTCTAAAAAAAAAAATAATTATATATAAAAGACACAGAAAAAAAAATTGAAGCAATAACGAAATTAGAAGATGAATTATTGGAAGAAACTCCCTTAGAGGTTAGTAGAACTTATTAATTAGGTTTTGTTTTAAATATCAAATCAGTTGTCAAAAAGGAAGTACTTCAATTTTATCCAAATCGATATTTTTTATACTATTTATATTAAAAAATTTGATGGAAATTTCTTATATTATATTATATTTTTTATTTTTATTTTTATCTAGCCACAAGAAATTGCTCAACTTGTACCTGCCTTAAGAGATGCTCTTAAAGGCTCTCAACAACAAGTTTCATATGTAGCGCTTATTTGTCTGAACCCTTTTATATCTTTAATAGCTGAAACACATCCAACATTTTTTAAGAATGTTGTTATAACTTTTGCAGCGGCTGTTATAGATAAGTTAGGTGATACTAGAGACAAAGCAAGAGATGCAGCATTAAATGTTTTATTGACAATGTGGATTTCAGCGGCCAGTAGTGGTAGTGTAATCACGACACCATTAGCGACCATAATCAAAGAAACGGCCTTTGGGCATAAACAGTGGAGAGCTCGCGAACAGGTGAAATTTTTATCAAGTCATAATATTTTTTGGATATTTTAATAAATTATTTCTTACATATTTGCATTACTGCCAGATTTTACAATGGATAGTAAATTGTACTAGAAGAGTTTCGGATTTTTCCATAAAACAATGGTTACCATATATGGTAAAATTATTGGAAGATCCTCATGAGCAAGTGAGAGAAACTGCAAAAGATAGAATAGTTTTACTTTTCAGGTGTGATAATTTGTTTGTCAATATGCTTCATTAAGTTTGATAGATCTAATGCAATTTCCAATTTATAGTGGCGCAGCAGCACACGCTAAGTTAGATCTTAAACGTGAACTCGAGAAGCATTCTGTGCGTGCTGCAATAACAGAATATATTTTATCAAAAATGGGCTCTAATTATGGTGAGGCGAATGACATAGATAATCTTCCAGATAATATGACAGAGCCTATAGAGGAAGATTATATGAACGTTGGTACCCAGAATGAAGAAACATCAAGACAAGTAGAAGCTATTAGGCCTTCTAGTTCAGCAGATGATATTGGAGTAATACGTGTAAGTAAAAAGATCGCGTTTCAATAATTATATCAAATCAATATTTATCATTCTTATTTAGATCGAAAGTGCAAAAGAATTGGAAAAAGAATTTCAAAATTTATTGACACCATTCTCAGGAAAAGAATCTGAACAAAATTGGTTAATTCGTGAGAAAAATATTAATAAATTGAGATCTTTAACAAGAGGAGATGCAGCATCACAATATCCAGATGCATTCATGAATGGTTTGAAATTAATTATGGGTGGTATTCTTACATCAGTACGTTAAGTGGTTAATTATTTATCATCGTTTATTATTTGTATTAAGTAAAATAAAACTCAATATTATTTTTTCCTTAAATTTCAATTTTTGGAATCGTTAGCTCACAAGTTTACGTACAACGCTTACTTTAGCTGCAAGTGGATTAATTAAAGATTTAGTTTCACACCTTGGAACAACAATGGACCCTTTCGCAGATAATTTGCTTGCAAATTTATTAAAAATGGTTCAATCAACAAAAAAAATAGTAGCACAAGCTGCTACAAACTCCACAAATGCTTTATTCCAATATTGTTCATACCATACTAGGCTTGTTACCCAACTTTGGCATGCAATGGAAGAAAAGAATATTCAATTACGAACTTCTACTATCGGGTTTGTGAAAATAGTTATTCAAACACATGCTGATCGAAGGGACACAATGGAACGAACTGGTGGTGTTGAATCACTAGAAAAATGTGTCCGAAAGGGCTTAACTGATGCTGCACCTAAAGTGAGAGAAGGATGTCGCGAAGTATTTTGGACATTTTTTGAAGTCTGGCCAGAAAGAGGAGAAAAGTATGTCATTTTGTTACAACGTATTTTCATTATAGTTTAAATTAAAAGTTTAATCTGGCTAAAATACGTATAGGATTTTGAAAAATTTGGAACCTGCGGTAAAAAAAAAGTTAGAACGCGATCGACCAAGAAATATTTCATTAACACCATTATCATCAACCTCAACAACATCATCACCACCAAGACGATCAATTACACCTGCTCCAAAAAATCGAGCTAGATCTTCGAGTATTGGTAAATCAAGACGATCTAGTATTCCACGTTCTGATAGTGGTGCAAGTGATAATTATTCAATGTCGGTCGATTCTCCGAAGTCGCATATCAAATCGCCAGTAAGTAATCCATCTACTTTACGTTCGAAATCGCCCGCACCACCCTCCATGAGAAGTAAATCCACAACATCAAAATCACCCATGAAGCCATCACCAAACAAAAATGGTTCACCTAATGCAACACAGATACAGCCTAGAAAACTGACAATTGTTGAACAATTAGAACATAGTGACTGGACTACTCGAGTTGAAGGACTTTTCAATGTGGCTCAATTTGTAGTAAAAAGGTCATTAGAGCCACCTTCAGCAAACAAACCAGGATATGATTTCAAAAAAACGCCACTTCCTCCAGATGAAGAATTGGGTCCAATATTACTTAATATGTTGAATGATCAAAATCCTAAGGTTATTGAAAACTTTTTGGCACCTAACGTTATTACCGAAATGGCAAGGGTGATTCGTCTCGAAAACCTAATACCAAGACTTATATTATTTGCTAATGATGATGATAAGTCGGAACAATCAATTATAATTCAAAATCTTTTTCCTGGAGTGAAGAATGCTATCGGAACTGAACATGCTCTTTTGGGTTTAAATAAATGTTTATTATTATTAAACAATTCTGGAACAACACAGAAAAAGTCATCCTCAGGATTTGTATATACACTACCACAAAAACGTAAAATTTTAAATGGACTTTTAGTATGGTTTAATGAAATAATTGAACCCAAATTAGAACTAGTTGAAAATGATCAAGAACTTACTGGTTTTTTAGGAGATGTAGATAAATACAGCCTCCTTACCAAACGACTGATTCCACTAGTCAATAATACTAAGGAAACATCAGAAAATTACGAGCCTCTCAGTAGATTGTTGATAAATCTGCATAAACTAGATCCCGATGCATTTGAAACCATCTTATTTTCTTTCGAAGGTAAAGTAGTAGATTTAGTAGGTAATATGGTTGGTTGGGAAGAAGAACTGGAGGAAGCCGAGGAAGAAGTTTTAGCCGAAGAGCAGGCAAAATTAAAGGAAGAACAAGAACGGGAATGGGAACAACAGCAGCTAGAAAGGAGGTTGTATGAAGAGCAATTTATTGCAGATCAAAAGAATCAGTTGGCATTATTGCAGCAACAACAACAAGAGCAATTAGAAAAACAACAACGTGAGAGAGAATTAAAAAAACAACGTGAACGTGAAGCACAACTACGACGTGAACGTGAAGCACAGGAACAACGTGAGCGTGAACTACAGTTGCAAAAAGAACATGAAGAACAGCAACAACGTGAGCATGAATTACAGCAACAACGGTTGCGTGAGTTACAGCAGCAAAGAGAGCAGAAGCAACAAGAACGAGAATTACAAAAACAAAAGGAGCGAGAATTACAAAAACAAAGAGAACTTGAATTTCAACAGCAACAACGCGAATTTGAGCTACAGCAACAACGTGAATTTGAGCTACAGCAACAACGTGAATTCGAGTTACAGCAACAACGTGAACTTGAACTGCAGCATCAACGTGAATTAGAACTTCAAAAACAACGCGAATTTGAAATTCAACAACAGCGAGAAATTGAAATTCAACAAGAGCGCGAATTTGAGCTTCAACAGCGTGAACTCGAAATACAACAGCAACGCGAAGCTGAATTACAACGACAGCGCGAATTTGAATTACATCAGCAACATGAATATGAATTACATGAGCGTGAATACGAACGAGAAATGCAGTCACATTTATACGCTCGCAGACCTCCTCCGTTGCAACTTCAATCGTCAAATAAATTTTCGTCTCAAAATTCACCACTTTCTCAAAAAAATATTATCAAAGATAATATTAACGATTGGGTAGAAAATCAAAGGGTTCCACATTTATCTCAAAGAGGAGATGATTTAAGAAACCCTAAAGAAAAGGATATTTTAAGGGAACAAGAATGGGCACGAAAAAATCGACCAAAAACAGCCGAACCTCATTGGCTTGATCCACGTCCAAGAGATATAGATAGAGCGAGAAGAGCAAAAACCCCAACAAGAGAGAATGAATATGAAAGACGAATGTATAGAGAAAATGGTAATTGGGATGAAAGGGAAAGAATCAAGTCCAGAGACACTGATATGTATGAAAGGGATGATAGGTATGATGATAGGCGCAGAGAATTTGAATTGGATGAGAGGGGTAGACGACCACTAAATGACGAAAGAAGCCGAATGATCAAAGACAAAACTCCCTATAAGGAAAATAGTTGGAATGAAAAGGATAGGCGTATGACTAGAGAATATGAATATGATGAAAGAGATAGACGAGTTCCCAGAGAATCAAGAGAACATGAGGTAAATGGCAGGAATCAACGATTCTTAAGAGATTCTCGTGAAGATGAACTGGATGGAAGAGATAGACGTCCTTTCCCTAGAGGTTCTAATCAGAATGATTTTGATGAAAGATTAGGTGGAAAACGTTCATTTAAAAGCTCAAAATCACCTGATTGGGACGATAAAAATGGACGACCTATCCTCAAAGAACGGGATATAAGAGATAATGAATGGGATGATGTTAGTAGTCGATCTTCAGGAAAAGAGAGAGATAATGATTGGGAAGAAAGAAGTACTCGATCTGTACCTAGAGACTTGAGAGATGGTGATTTAGATGAAAAGTTAAGTCAACATTCTTCAAGGGATAAGAGAGACCAAGAATGGGATGATAGAATGAATAGGCTTCGACCAAGAGAATCAAGGGAGAGCTTGGAAGGTAAAAATACTAGGCCATCGCCTAGATTTCCCAGAGATAATGACTCGGATGAAAAAAGTTTAAAGGCATCACCGAGGGATCCACGTAAAAATGATTGGGATGAAAGAAATCCTTATCGTGATAATGGATCTTCAAATAACAAGGCACCCGTAAGGGGTCCTGAATGGAGTGATAAGGGTAGAAATATGTCAAGAGATAGTGATTGGAATGAGAGCACAGATAGACCCAGTGAAGCTCATGAAGATGAAGATATTATAAGCGAATTTGACTTAAATCAGCCAGAGAAATCGAATATCAAGACAAGGGATCATAATAGTAAGCCAGTAGATCGTGTAGTATCGTTACCGCCACCTCCACATGATTTAGGATATCCAGAATTTGATGATAAAGATCTTGAGCTTGCAAATTTGAAACAACTTGTAGAAAAATTGGATATGGAGGAGGAAGAAGACATAAATGATGTAAAGCATATTTTACTTTTAATTTTGTTAATAAATTTGAGTTAATCTTGTTATTAATTAAATGTTGTACCATAGGAAAATGTCCCGGAAAATTTTACTGACATGACAATAAGTCGACCAGATAGTATTTATATTTCTGAAGACGTATGGACTCAATTAGAGAATACAATGAATGGCAAAATGAATAATCCTTTCTATCTGAATCCTGAAGAACGGTTCAAAAACGATAATAATGGTGCAGATGCAAAATTAGCACCAATTCAAGAAGACGAATTGGCAGAACTGCCTGAACTGACACATGTTGAAGAGAAATCCAAATCACTTGATGATGTGTCGTTTCAGGTAACGGATAATGATCGAGTATTACAGTCAACTGTTTCAGAAACGGTTACTGGAAATTCTCCAAAGCCGGAATTACCAAATACAGATTCAGAGATAATAGAAGAAACATCTATAACTGATAAAAAAGTTCTTTCATCGATAAATACCGAAACTATTCCAGAAGAACCATCTCCTACCAATATGCCTATAAGTAATGTCTCCGCATCCGAATTACCATTACCTGCATCACCAGTTTCCTCAGTGGGTAGTGGTAATTCAATATCTGGTGCACGGGATAGAGCTTTAAGAAGAGCTGAACGTCTGTTTAAATTTCTTTTTTTTCTCATAAAAAAAATTGGTATCAACGGATTTTATTTTATATAAAATTTATTACTATTATTATTACAGGATTTAATTCTGGTTCACCTCTTCCTGGTGCTGCTCAAGAGAGACGTATACTGCTTGCGACATTGTTGGCACGTTTGCATGGTTATGATACAGACGTCCACCTATTTCGTAAACTTATCAGAATATCTAAAGAAACACAATTCTCAAATAGGGAATTGGCAGAAGATATATGGGAAAATGGCGATCGATTTATTGAACTAATGAATGCATTAATAGGATTTTTGAGTGATTCAGAACAGGTATTTGTCATTACTAATGTTTGTTTTTGTATAATTAATTTGTTACTAATTTAATTTAATGATTTAAGCAAAATAATGAATTGAGAGAAGGAGCAGTATTGTTACTTGGACAATTGATTAATAACCAACCTGATTACACCAGGGGTCAGGAAAGAGACATATTACGTATTTTATTAGAATGTCGGGCTGATTCAGCGTCAAATGTGAGTTACCAAATTAATAATTATCAATATTTTACAAGTCAATATAGTACTTATATATGTCTACTCTCCCTTTGTAGATATGTGGACATGCAGATGATGCTTTGGATAATTATATTCAAATAGTAGATGCTAACTTCGGATTATATGCATTAATTGATATAATGGAATCAAGTTTATTTAACACATTTGGAAACACATCATTACCTGAAAGTAACTCTCCACAATTCGGTTCAAAGACAAGCATGAAAGGGTCTGCATTTGTAGTTTTATCAAAATTGGTTAAAAGGTTCGACAAAAGGTCATTAGAAAGACAAGTCGGACGTGTTGTGCCATTAGCTATTAAGGTAGGGTTATCCTGTTAGATTATTATATTTTATTTGTTTATTGTCCAAATATTAAATTTTTTTTTTTTTCATTTAGGGATTTAGTGATTCGAAACCTGAAATTCGAAAATCAGTAGTCGATGCACTAGTTGCAATTTATTCAGTAATAGGGGATGACAATACTTTATTCCAGTATCTTGGTAGTTTAAACGCGGCTCAACAAAACCTTCTAAAATATTATTTTGATAAAAGTCGAAAACAACGAAGAGCCACATCATCACCCGGACGAGGAGTTCGCGTATAATAATAATAATAAAAAAAAGAATAAAATTACCTTTTATTTTTCCCTTTTAGTAACCAAATATATAGATATATATAATTTATTATTTAAAAGAGTTTAAACTTATTATTTAAAAAGTATTATAAATTGAGAATATGTATTTTTAAATAAGGCAGGTATGTAATATTTAAGCTTTGTTTGTATTATTGGACATATTTTTCATTTAATAGATTCTAGCAGTGAGAGTATATATATAGTTTTAATCATTAAGTAAAATAACAAAAAAAAAAATTTAAAAATAAAGGAAATTAATTTATTATTTATTAATGAATTCAGATATAGCAAGTTATTATTATATTACGTAAAATAATAATAGGTTTTCTACAAATTAATACTCTACAATGGAAAGATTTATTAATACTGCTTGAATTTTCGGGCACTTACATGTTTCAAACACCGACGTATACACGGCAAAATCAATTATAATTCATATCCGTTGCCTAATTTATGGATTGTTGGAATTACTCATCCGAATTGGTTCTTCCACTCGAGTATAATCAACAATAAATGGTTATTGTTTTCTGAAATCTCCCCTTTTCATCAATTGAGAGATCATTGGGAAGTTGTTTTGTGTTGCTTAATAGACAAACCTAAAAAAATTCTTTTTTTTGAATAATTTTATTTCTGCAATTTATTTCGAACGATCGCCGTAACTTTATTAAATATCCTTATCATTCATTAAACGCAAAAAAGAAAAAAATTGTGTTAAAGGTGACAAAATTTATTGCATCGAACAAATTATTCCTTAAAGGGATGTAAAGCTCATAAAATCAAGAACCGAACTGAAAGTACTTTTTCACTACTAATATACTACTAGTACATGTTATACAACGAGTCCTAATCTCAACCCAAGCAAAATTATATCCCAAGGTTAACGATGCATGGTAAACCCCGTGGATTTCTATCTAAATTTTATTTTTTCCTTTTCTTCATTTTTCTTTCTTGGCGGTTCGTTTGTCCTTCAGATTTCTTTAAAATAATAATAATACAAATGATAAACATTTCAATAAAATGATAAAATAAATTAAAATAATTGTTTAATTACAGCAAATTATTATTAACATTATTAGACTTTTTATTAAGAAATATCCAAAGTTTTAGTAAGTTTATGGTCTTTAAAAGTTACAAAGCAACGTACTAATTCCTCCTAATAAAACTTGGTGAAACACTGGATCCAACTGAAACAAATAATTTTTATTAAGATATGTTTAATATAATGTAATTTTTAAGGCAAAATAAAATCATCATGATTTTCAAAATTTAAAGCTTATTTAATATAAACTAAAGTTGCTTGTCTAAACTTATTTTGAATTTGATAAAATGTATATATTTATACGTTTTGATATAGGTTTATACATGATTATGAAATTCTAATCATAAAAGTCATTAAATAAAAAATAGAATAATCGGTTCTTAAATATATCTAATCCTCATCAATATATATATGATTTTGCTCTTCCTTTTAACTAGATATCAAACTGGTAATAAAATAATCCGAGATTCTTAAACTATTGTTTAGTAATGACTTAATCATTTGACTAATTAAAAAAATCCAATCCTATGTGTACCTTCATTCATTAAATCACAAGTAGATTTATGGCCCGGATGTTTATGCATACATCTAATAAATAAATATCTCATTAATTTTTATCAAAAAAAAAAGAAAAAAGAAGATAGTTCATACTTACAACCAACAAAACTCATATGAACATTTACAGGTCATGTGATTACAACCTCCATTCTTATCGATATACATCGAACAATTTGGACATGGTTTTGATATTCGTGAAAGATAATCTTTGGTAGCAAAGTCGGTTTGTTTCTTATTCTCTTCATATTGTTCGCAAGTCTGACCCTCGTGCCAGCTAACTTTGTGAGTATAACATGATTTTGCGTTACACGTTTGACAGATAACAATCGGTGTTTCATCTATAAAAAAAAAAAAAAAATGTTAAAAGAAGATTAAGTAAATTTCGAAATACATAAATAATGCTATGATATTATCCCTTTTAATATTACCTTTTCCAAGATGAATTTGTCCGGTTCCACAAAGGGCTTTGCACCATCTAAAATCTGGAATTTTATGAATCGCAAGTTTGAAAGCAAGCGAATCATATCTATAAACATTTACGAATAATTTGTTAGGTATCCTTGATTTTTTTTTTAAAAAAAAAAGAAAAGGAAAAAAAAAATAGGTATTATACATTTCAAAGTTTTTATCTGTTGTGAAATTTTTGATATCATGTCTTTCCATTATTTTTGTACATCCGTTTGTTGGACAAGGAACTTCAACAAGTTGCTTTTCAATGTATGTTTCAATGTGTTTACGAACACATTCTGTACAGACTACGGCTCTATGAACACATTTTGAAGTTATTTTACGAAAATCTCTACCTTCATCTTCAAAACAAAAGGTACAATCATACAGGTTAGACATATTTAAAATATCAAATCAACGAGGGAAAACATGGTGATAAAATGCTATCTGATAAAAAAGAAAAACAAAAAGGTTGATGTAATTATTATCCAAGGAATTCCAAATTGAGAAACAAAAACAAAAGACGTCATAATTATAAATAAAATAAAAAAACGAAAAAAAAACAAATCTTTTTGAGAGCAAGAAATCTCATATTCTAAGTGAATTCATTAATTTTTTTTCGATTAATAATCAGTTATTCTATACTTTTATTTCTTGAAAACTGCTAACTGAGCAGAATGCAAGTCGACCGCGATGAAATTAGGAGGATATAGATGTAAAAAGAAAAAATTTAATACATTTTGGGTTTAGTCCGATTTCGGAATAAGAAGCTTTATGACTTCATTATGTAGCTCAAAGAAGTAACGAACGATTTTTCCCAATCATGATAAAATGATGGGAAGGGAAATTTTTTCTTTTGATTGAACTTTTTGCTAAAAAAAAAAAAAAATTCCTTTTTTTAATTTACATAATAAAAGAAAAATGGTAAAATTCATGATTACACCTTTACTTGATGGTATTACATTGCAACTTGAAATTTGTTCTGATGACACCATTCAACAATTAAAACAAAAAATCGAATCAAAATTCAATATTAACGCTGAGAACCAAGAATTATTTCTTGGAGAAAAGAAGCTTGACGATAATCGTACAGCGAATTATTACAAAATTTTTACAGACGAAAAAGTTAGGATTGTACGAAAAGCTGAAGGTTTTATGCAAGTGTCCATTGTTGGTGCTTTAACAGCACAAGCTGGAAAATCTACGACTATTCTTCTCAAAAAATCCGATACCGTACTCGAATTGAAACAAAAATATTTTGAAAAGAGATTTCTTCCAGTAGAAGAACAGATATTGATAATTGATAATCATCAGTTAGAAAATCATAAACTCTTGTCAGATTATGGTGTCAAAAATGGGATGAATATTTATCTTGTAGGAAGATTGCGTGGAGGCTTTTAAGATGAAATCAGCTTAAAAAAATTAATTTTTTTACTATTTCGAAATTAAATTTTAACGTGTATTGTAAATTTGAATCTTTGACGCGTTTAAATATATTAAATATAATTATCGTATGATGTAGACTAATTGGTTTTTGAAATAAACTATATAATTATTTTTGTTGTTGTATTAATGATGGTACTTTCATCTATATTCAAAAAAAAAATTTAATCAAAAATAATCAAAAATGTAAAATTTGCCATAGCTTGAAATACAGTTTTCTAGCAAGAATATTTTATAGTAATTGAGGAGCATGATACTCATATTGATAAGTTTCTTTTCAGTAGGTTTTTTTATTCGCCTCAAAATGAAAATTTTGTGTCATATCCTTTGTTCGTGGTTTCTTAAAAAGTGGTTCTTTCAATATGTTCTTTCAATATTTTTTGAATGATCTAATAATAAACGACGAGAAAGAGAATGATAAATAAAATGAAAGATAAATTTATCTAATATAAATATAATGAATCACAATATATATAATTTTAAATTCAACATCGAAAATATCGTTAATGTGCTCACGTTGATAAATAATTTTGATATTAATCGTTTTTGTCGTAAGCGGTGAAAGTATAGAACCTCAAGTTATGTAAATAGACCAATCAAGTTTGATTTACAGTGAATTTAAAATAAAAAATCATGTATTGCAATAATAAAATGTGGGGTTTTTCAATTTTCAGCAAAACGGATCTCTCTTGCATATAGAATCATATGAGAAGATTTAGATGATCTTGAACTATTATGGCGCGGATGTTGGTTAAACATCTGATAAAGAATTATTTGTTCATTTGTTATATTAAAATATCAACTCTATTTAGAAAATAACCGTCCAAATTGTGAACATATGCAAGTCATACTTCAATCCTCATGTTCCTACGCCTGCTCATCTCTTTACGTTATTTTTGAGTTTCTCTCATAAAAATAAAAGCTGCTTTTACATGTTTCAATGTTTTATTAATACATTTCACACAAACAACTACTAATGAATTATCTCTCATTGAAAAATGTTCGTTTGAACTTTTAAGCGGGAAATAATTTATCCGGATACAATCAATTATACAAATTCGTGTAACATTATCAAATTATTCATATGCATCTTACTTTTTTTTTACACGATGGAAAAACATTTATCAAGTAAATTTATATAAAGAGCATTTTAATCTAATCAAGATTATATGTTTGTCTTTAAGTTGGCAAAATAAAATGGAGAAGAAAAATCGGAAGACTGAAAGTAAAGTACACATGTTAATGAAAGAAAGGATTATCGTCGTGATATTTGAGATTTAGGGATAAGAATCAAGAAATACATCAAACTTTAACAATTGCTACACCAAATTCAAGTCTCTTAATATATTTAATATATTAATCGCATTAATTTCCTTTTTGATTTCATAAAGCGCGTGCATTATTAATTTAACTTTTTGAGAATTATATTGTAAATCACTAATGAAACTTTACCGTTTGCGATTTATTATTAAAAAGAATGATTTACATTTGCTATAATCTATTTAAATTAAAAGAAATTCTTTTTTGTAAAGTGGACATTTATTTTTTTTTTTTTTTTTTTTTTTTTTTTAATTTCTAAACTTAATTTCTTTTTCGTATTTTAAATCTAGCTTATGTACATATATATTTTTTCATTAATTATGAAATTTCTTACATCGCAAACACACTTTGGTCAAATTAAAGGAATCATGTCATGGTTCCTAATAATTTCTATGTTAATACATTCAGCATTTACGCAGGATCTTGATATTAACCATGATATATCAAAAGAGAATTGTCCATCCCCTCTCATAATTAGGGACGTTGATAAAGATGATTCACAAATTTGTTTTGATGATTGTTGTGTTGCTTGTCCATTTGTTAATAATTTTTATGAAGAGAACAAAATTAATAAGACATTTAAAAGTTTTGCGATTGTAGGAATAATTTCTTTCTTCTTAATGATTGTACTTGCTATTTTTTTTATCACACTTCCGAGTCAAAAACAAAACCCTTTAGCGAGGCAAATGTTGTTGCCCCTTGCCATAAGTGTGATGTATTTCGAAGGTTCTGAATTTATCACTATATTTCAACAAAAATCTCAGGTGAATGATTTTATCATCATATTAAAAATAAATTAAAAATAGGAATAAAACAGCTCAATTTCTATGTCTTTTAGTGCGTCAATCATATTACTCCGGCGACACAAGGGAACAATGTATTATGCGCCATTCAAGGTACTTTAACGACATTATCTCTCGTTTACCGGGTATTCTTTTTATAAATCCTTCAATTAATTTATAATATATGTGTATTATCTCAGCATTTTTCACACTGGGAGGAGGGTATGCGATATCATGTTGGTCCGCTCTTTTGATGACTCATCTACATTTGGTGAGAACTTTTAATTTTTTTTCTCTTCTATCTAAATCGGTTATTTATATATAAATAATAATTATTATTTTTAAAAAACAAAAAAGATGTCAGTATGGCGCATAGAATTCATAGCCAAGAAAATAGTTTACTTCCATGGTTTTATATTAATGGCTACGATGTTAGCGATTATAATTCCTTTCGCCAAAAAGTCGATTCAATCAAATAATATATGTTTTATTTCCCCGGATGCGTCCACCACATATTTTTACTTTTTATCTTTTATTTATATCGCATTTATCGCGCACTTCTCAACCTTTATCTATATGGCTCACGTAAGTAAAATATGATCACCTCGTCTTTAAAAGAAACCTAATCCTGATATCCGGCAATTTTTATTTTTTTATCAGATTACAATCGATTCGAATCGTCGTTATTTACCCGCGAGGGATTTATCAATACGAGCCTCTTTTATCGAAGCACAACGAAAGGTTACTTATGTTAAAACGATCTTCTTAATGCAATGGCGTGCATTATTAGGTGCTTCATTAATGTTGGTTATATATGTCATAAATTGGCATTATTATATTATTGAAGTTAAGCCGGATTCCATAATAGATTCGTGGCTACCAACATGGCTTCAATGTTTGAGTACCCATGGAGACCAAACTATTTGTGCTAAATTGATAGAAAATCATGTCGTACCTTATATATATACATTTTCGTTACTATTGTTTAATAGATCAGCAGGAATCTTAATCTTTATAATCTTTGCGGCTAAGAAATCCATTATGGTTGAAGCTTATGATGTGATAACTAGAAAGGTAACCTCAAGAAGTATGGATTTAACTACATCATATATTGAGTCTGAATCAAGTAGATTTTCAACCCTTCGTACTTCATTTAAAGAAAAACGTCGTTCCATATTGGGTGCCGGAACCCGATCCTCAACGATATCATTAAATGAAGAATCTAAATTTTCAATAATGAATTGGAAATCTACAAATTCTTCAAATGTTGATTCTTCTACAAATAGACAAAGCATAGTAAATAGTTCGACACCTTCGACTCCATATATGGGAAAAAGATCTTCTGTAACATTCTCAGAACCTTTACATCAAAAAAGGAGCAGAGCGTTAACACCTTCCCCACCAAGTTCTCCCGTATCGAGTAGAAAAACTTCGAGACCAATTTCTTTTACATCTTCCGTATCAATGGAAGAAAATTCTCATTTGGCAAAAGATATTACAATACCTGAAGTTGCTTTAATCCATAAATCTAAAAAGGACGAAAAAAAGAAACGAGATAATGGGGAAAAGAGTGTGAATGTTACTATAAATACAACTCTAGATGAAGAGGATGAAAGGGAAAATAAGCTTGAAGAATTCTAAAATAAAGGTTCCATATGAAAATGAAAATGAAAAGGATGAAGAGGAAAATGAAAGTGAACAAAAAATGATTTGAATTTTTTTTTTTTTTCCAAATAATTTATTTTCGTTTGAATATAAATAATACAGATAATAAATAAATCAATCTTAATTATTTGTAAAACGAACAAACAAATTTTCGCTTTTCTTCTTTTTTCTCGCATTAATTTCTTTCTTTCTTTTTTTTTTTTAACATTATTCGGGTTAAAGTGGTGTTTTTTTTTTATTTTTCAAAGTTAATGTAGATTGCAGATTTGTTTTGCTTTTTTTGACATCCTTCTTTGACCATTAAACAATAAACCAATTTGTTGATCATAAATAAAACTTTAATTAGATAGTTCTTTCTTTATTTCCGTAATCCTGGGTTCCTTGTGTTTGAAAAAACAAAAGGATCGGAACTCCTAAAACGGCCTAAAACGGATAAATACATTGAGTTACACTATAATTATATTATGTTTTCTATAAGGAGTAATAAAGTGTTTGTTTCAATTTATCGAAACAATAAAAAAAGAAATCTAACCTTTTTCTCTCCTTTTTTTTCATTATAAATTCATCATAAAGTTTTCATTGAACATATAATTCATATTTTAAAAAAAATTATCAAGAATAAAATGACTCAAATTTGTATTTCTCCAATGGCAAGTGCTCCTTCGTCACCTGGTGTAGAAAGAGAAAGTCGCATTACTTTTGAAAATGTTCGTCAATGGAAATTAGAACAAGTTTCTTATTGGTTACAAGAAAATAATTTTAGGGAATATCAAAAAATATTTACTGGTAAACTATGGGTCACTCATTATCCTTTAAAAAATTTTAATTCGCTTGAAAACAAAAAAAAAGAAGAAGAACGTTGCTATCTTCAAAAAAATATATAAATCTCTCTTTTTTTTTTGACCAACAGACAATGATATCACTGGAGAAGTTTTACTCGAATTGGATCACGATATCCTTAAAGAATTGAAAATAAGATCGGTTGGCGACCGCGTTAGAATTTTATTAGCCGTTAAATCATTATTAAAAATTTGTTGGGGAAATAATATTTATCCTTATACCCCAACTCCTTATACCCCAACTAAATTTTTATGCAGATGCAAGGTTGATTTTTTTTATTCTTATCTTTAATTTTTTAATAAAAAAAAAAGGAAAAATAAGAGAGAGAAAGAAAGATCCAATTTTTTTTTTTTTTTTTTTTTTTTTTTAGGAATCCAGTACACCAGAGACCGATAAATTCCCTACAGCACTTGTTAGATCTGATTCGTTGCCTAGAATAACTCGTTCAAGTTCAAGTCATCGTATTAATTCACCAAAATCACCTTCATCTAACAAAGTGAGTAAATAAATGAGATATATATATATATATATATTTATATTTATATTAAAATTATTTTAATAAAAATCCACAGCTATCTCAAGAGACTACAATCATGTCTCTAGAAAGCGTTAAACAGGTAAGTCTTGAACCAAAAAAAAAAATTATCATTCTTGCTTTTAGAAAATCATGTATTTATACTTCACTTTTTTAAATTATTTAGCGATGCATTAAAGTTATTGGAGAGGATGGTCAATCTTCACGAACAATTCCGATAAATGATGTTAGTGATGCCAAGTCCATTCTCGCAAGAGTTTTACAAAAATTCAATATTAAAGATGATGTTGAAAGATATTCATTATTCACAACTTTGAGTGATTCAGGATCAGGTAAGTTAGATTAATCTAACTCTTTTTTTCGAATTACTATGTAAATCTATATATTAAAGCACTTTTTTTTATTTTTTAGCAAGGTGCTTAACAGATGAGGAGGTTGAAAATATATGCAAAAGTGCAGATCGTCAGGAAAGAGAGAGATTATTTTTAAGAAAGAAACATCTTCCAATGAATCATGAAACGTTTAAGAAACATATGAGAGATAAGAAATTGGCAAATTTCTTTGGAGAAAAACCTCCGAGTATACCACAAGGAATAACGCAAAAGAAACTAAGAAATTTCTTTGGGCAAAGGCCTCCATCAGAGTTAATTTCATTGAACCTTACTGAGTATTTTCCCGGTCATAATAGTGAAGAGCTAGAACGTAGTGTTAGATTTTCTATGAGAAGAGCTTCTAGAAGTTCAATGTCATCAAAATATTCTTCTAGACCTAGATCAAAACGGATTTCAAGGCTTTTTGAGGATAATTCTAGACAATCAAGTTTATTAAACCCTTTAAATGATAATCTTGAAAATGCGACTATTAATGAAGAAGAAGAAGTTGGAGGTGACTTTGAAGATTTTGATAGTTTTGAAGATAATTATGATGAACTTACTTCACTTGACGAAGGTGATTTATCACGATATATGCAAATTTATTAAATCGCTTTTGATTTTAATATACTAATTGTTCACTCGTGTAATTTATTTTAACAGCCTTTACAAAATCCATATTTAAATGGATAAAAGGAACTTTGATTGGGATGGGATCTTTTGGTAGTGTATACTTGGCACTTAATTCCATTACTGGAGAATTGATGGCGGTTAAACAAGTAGAATTGCCCACTGGACAATCCGCAAACGAAGAAAGAAAGAAATCTATGGTATATATTCAAAAAAAAATTTCATAAGATCCAACTTTAAAAGAATTAATATGTTAACTTCTTTATTATTCTAGTTAGATGCCTTACAAAGAGAAATTTCACTATTACAAGAGCTACAACATGAGAACATTGTGCAATATCTCGGTAAGAAATTCCTCCTCTTTTCATGAAGTATTTGCTTAATAAGAAGATTACTTACTAATTTTATTTTTTGATTACAGGATCACAACATGATGAGACAACTTTAAATATTTTCTTGGAATATGTTCCTGGTGGATCAGTAGCTACAATGCTTAACACTTATGGACCATCAGAAGAGCCCCTAATTAGATCATTCAACAGACAAATCTTACAAGGATTAAATTATCTTCACGAAAAAGATATCATTCATCGTGATATCAAGGGTGCTAACATTCTAGGTAAGTCATTATCCCCCCTTTCGTTCTCGATTAATAATTTTTCACATGATTTTATTCATATTTTTCTTTTATTTACGTAGTTGATAATAAGGGTGGTGTCAAAATATCAGATTTTGGTATTTCAAAGAAAGTTGAAGATCGTAAGCTCTATTTATATAATATAATTTTGGTGTATTCTTTGCAGTCACTTAATTAACAAGGTAACTTTTTTATTGACAGAAATTATGGCGACAACATCAGTAAGTAGGCCTTCATTACAAGGATCCGTATTTTGGATGGCACCAGAAGTTGTTAAGCAAACATCTTATACGAGCAAAGCTGATATATGGAGTTTGGGATGTTTGATAGTGGAAATGTTTACGGGAACTCATCCCTATCCACAATTTACTCAAATGCAAGCAATATTTAAGGTAATAAATATAAAATAAAATAAAATAAAATAGAAAAATTATGTAAATATATATTGATTCATTAAATATTGCTCTATTTGATAACGATAGATTGGTGTTGAATCTATTTCACCAGAAATTCCTGAAAATATATCAATTGAAGCCGAAGAATTTCTGAAAAAGACATTTGAACCGTAAGTAGTACTTTTTTTACCGTACGAGTGAGATTTTGTTTCTCATTAACTTTAATTTTCTCGTCGTTACAGGAATCATGATGACAGGCCTACGGCTAAAGCTCTATTAAATCATCCATTTACTGCATCAACATCAAAATCTAATGTACAATTATCACCTTAAATTATCATTATCAAATATCTTTTATTTTCACTTGCATAACCTCAAAAAAAAAAATATTTATTAATCATCAAGACGATAATAGAGTCTTTGCCTATTAATGACGTTTTCGTAAATAATTTCACGTGAAATAGGAAATCATTTAAAGTAATTCATTTAATATTAGGTAATTCAAAAAAAAAATATATATCCAAAAACGAGGATATAGATTATCTAAATTAAGTTTAAAATCAAAAGAATTGATTATCTTATCTTAACAGTTTATATTTATGATATTAATAATTAAAAATTAATTGTTTCAGATTAATAACGATAAATACTGACATTTTAATTTTTTTAAAACATGCGATCATAGCGATTTCCATTTAGTTAGTTAATATGGGAATTATTAAACATTATAATGATATTTTTTAAGGTGGGCAGATAAGAGTTAGCATGGGAAAAAATTTAAAATCGTGTTACGAGAGATTAAAGATTTTTATTTAAAAAAAAAAAAAAATTCCTTATGATGAAACGAGATTTTTTTTTCCTTAATTTTAGCAAAAAAATGCGTTAGCCAAAAATGGTTAATTAAATCAAGGAACCTAATTTTGATTTCCTTAAATTGAAAGGTGTTTTTGCATAATTCCTTGGGTTACAATTTTTACATAATTTTGGTTAAAAATTATAAAATTATCTATAATTGGTCAATTAATGCATATTCTTCAAACATTTTGATATGCATGAATGGGGAAAAAAAACCATATAATGTTGAAATTCTAATCCAAATTAGTAATTTGTTTGTTTCGACTTGGCTTTTGTTTATACATCATGAGAATATTAAAAAAGGACACCCACTACTTCTAAATTTGATACACAAATGAATTATTGGAGTATCAAAAACCTGTTTTTAACAAGATTTGTCATTTAAAGTTTCATATTAAAAAAATACCCATGTTACTTAATTTTTACAAACAAATGTTTTTTTTTAAAACAAAAAATATTTGTTCACAAAAGTAATAGAGAAATCAGGTTTTGCCTTTTTTACCTAAACTAAATTGGGAACAATGTCCCAGAAAAAAAAATGGGATATTTTTTTTTTTACGTTTGAAATTTTCTTTTATAATCCCTTTCTAACAAAAAATGAAAAAATAAATAAATAAAAATAAAAATAATCATAACAAATAAAAAAAAATTGATGACCCAAAAAAGTTATCCCGTAAACAATATACCATAAATGACAAATTGTTTGTTGCCCGCTTAGCATTAATAATTTATCATGTAATAAAAAAAAAAATATTTAAAATTAAATTAAATATATTAAATATTTAAATTTGCACTTCCTTTTTTTTCTTTGTTTGAAATATTTTTTTTTATGATTCCAATCAGTATAATTTTCCTTTTTCGGAATAGAATTAAATGTTACAAACGGCAAACTAAAAACAAAAGGAACGGAGGAACCGATTCATTGAAGCCATTGGTTCATTTGCTTGACAATTGACAATTAATTTGGGGCATATATGCGGGTGATAGTATTAAACAGTGATTATGGTTTGTTATTCATCCAGAGTATATTCGGAGACGCTTGGGCCACGTGTTACCCACCATTAAACTTTGGAATCGTTTATTATTGGTATCGCGTCCCCTCTCTCTCTCTCTATTTTTTTTAATCTAAAAAAAAAAAATCTAAAGTAAACATGATTGATTTTATGATATACACCAATCACGACCAAGCATGTCGGATCCAGACTTTCAATTAAAATTTTATCAAGTCATGCATAAACATGTAGCCATCAAAATGACATAACAATAATAAAAAAAATTTATTATTATTATTTATTATATTATATATATTATATTATTATTATTGTTGTTGTTGTTGTTGTTTATTTATTTTTTGAAAGTAAACCAAATTTTTTTTTCGACTTGATTGGTTTGAAAAGATGATGTTCCTCAGAAAGTCGTTCGCATGTACAATATCAATATCATCACTTTCTCAGATTTGGGCTGAATAATTGGTGTGACCCAATAACCAGTGACTTGGAATGTAGCGGGAGCGCTCCATTTTTAGATATTCATTACGTCCTTCGGAATAGTAGAAAGAGGAATGTAAAGGGTATTTATTTATTAATGCATAGTAATGCTAAGATAATCAATATTTTTTAAACCTAGACGGTTTAATAAAGTAACGTAATCACATAACAATGTGCAAGGTCTCGGGAGATTTTTTTCCTCTTTTTAAGGAAATGGATATATATATGCCCTTTATTATCTTTTCGGAAAAATCATATTTGCCTCGAGAAAGGGGTGGGAGGACGGTTTCTTTAACCATTACATTCGTTATGCGGAAATGAATATATAAGATATATTGATAATAATTGATAATATACGAGCGTGCATCAATATAACAAAAAAAAGAGTGATTTTGTAGCTGCGTTCATTAAGGTTATAAGTGTGGCGTATATGTGTATATATATATATATTTTGTTTTAAAAAAATGGTCTTATTATCGGGTATGCACTACATTATTTTTTTTACTATTTTTACTCCCTTGAGTTAAATTTTAATTTGTTCTTTCAATTCCCATTACGGTATTCAATAAGTCACGAGCTGATCAAATGAGCAAATGAGTCATTGCTAATAATAGAATAGATGCGGATCAAAAAAAAATAAAAAATAAAAAAAAATAAAAAAATAAAAAAATAAAAAATTTTAATCCGGGTCCGCTGATACATTGCGTATATGTGCGTTCTCTTTTAATAATATTACTCTTACATAAAAAATTTGACATGAAACGTTTAAAAAAAAAAAATATTACATTAGACATATATACACCTATCAAGATACATCAAAGTAATTTAAAACTATTAAAATCCTCACATTTGACGTAAATCAAGGATGTTTCATCACAAAAAAAAAAAAATAAATAAAATAAAAATAAAATTATAGATTAAAAAAAAAAATTTTTTTAATTTTTTTATTTTTATTTATCACGCGAGGGATTAAAATTCTCAGGCAAGATTTTCACGCAAATAAACAAATTATATACATATACCCAAATGGTATATGTAAACACTATTACATATCGGACTTACATTTTTTTTTTTTTTTGGTATTTTAAATGGATTGATTTGAATTTTTTCTGTCACACATGGCGGGGAAATAATAAAGCTTGCAGTGAAAACACCAACAATAACAATCGATTACTACTTTACAACGACCAATAATAAATGAGCTTGTCCCTGTACGCCTATATCTCAAAATACTCCAATGTTTATCAGATAAACGAAACAAATGTTGCTTCAACTTTCCAACTTAGGTATTGGCATTAACGTGATAACAAAAGTGCGAACCATGAACCTCTTTTAATAAATGCCAAATCATTTATTGTCAGAGATCTTCGATAACAGCGCATAATTGTCTGTGCATGAAAAAAGTGGGATCAATTTTTTTTATTTTTTTTACCCTCATTTTTTTTTGTTGTATGCTCATGATGATTTGATTGATATGATAATATGATATTTTTCCCTAATACTTCCTTATGTGTCCTTCCAGCCATGTGGCTTGTTTCGGAACCTAATAACACCGCATTTGTCTGAGAAAAAGAATAAAGTTGTTCATTCAGTTGTATTGCACGTTTTAGAGTATTATGGAGATCTGCATCATATAATTTGTAAGCCCGTTCTAGAAAATGAAAATTTGACATCAATAATTTTATTGGTTTTAAACCTTTATTTATGTGGATTACATTATAGTCGAGCCTAACCTTTGTAAGATTCGGTTATTGCCGTAATTGTAATGACGTTTCAATATTATTTAAATTCTTATCATTAAAAGGTTCGTGTAACACGATCAATTATATATAGACGACATTTTGAATCGGAAATAATTTAAAAAAAAATAGATTTCTTTTCTCTAAAGCTCTCTCGTAAAATAGAATTTTCAAAAAAAAATAAATACATAAAAAAATATAAATTTTTTTTTTTTTATTCGTAAAACCTGTCAAAGATGGAAAGTCACCAGGATTGTTATAACATGCAATACGTTCAAGCGCCACTAAACGCGCCTCATATCCCAGATTTCAGCGTTGACCAAGGAAATCAGGTTAACGAAGCCTTATTATTTGATCCAAATCTTGTCGTGGTAAGTCTCACACTCCTTTTCCTTTTTTTTTAAAAAAAAAAGAACTCTTTTTAATAGTTTGTGATCATCATTATTTACAAGTCCTTAATAATTTTTCGTCCTCTTTCTTCTTTCCTTCTTTAGAGCTATATGCCACAATACGACCAAGTTTATCTCGACCTAAGTTCTAATAGTATGCCCACCATGGTAAGCAATAAAATCATTTTGATTTTTTTTGATTTTTTTTTTTTATTTCTTTTGCAAATTCTTAATCCCTCCTCCCCTCCTTGTTTAGGCATCTCCTCCAATTTCGGTACCTGACACACCATTCCATGATGCTTACGAGTTAGATTTAAAACCAATGGGCTCATCTTATTTCACTACACATCCTTCTCCATCCATGGTAATTATCTTCAATGCATCATGTGTTACTATTTTTTTCCCACGCATCCCAATCTAACTATTTCCCGCCTTTTTTTTTTTCTTTTTTTAAAAGTCATCATCCATTAGTGACCAAGTATACGGTACTGTTGACCCAGAAAACAAGGATGTTAAATTTATGCCACACGAGCAACAGTACGAACAACAAAACATTGTTAACGTTGATACTGCGGAACATGTCAAGCCCATGAACTATAAAGCTCAACAACAATTTCCATCGCCGCCAACATCGCCTTCTGCGCCACACGCTTCTTCTGCCTCAAATGATTCATTCAAAGTGGCAATTAAACGTAAAAGGATCACAAGCTATGTGGAAGGTGAAGTTGATAATAAGCATGTAAAGCAAGAGGAGAATAATGGCAACGATGAGCATGTACCCATCTTTGTCAATCCCAAGCAATACAGAAGAATTCTCAAGCGAAGGATCGCCCGTGAGAAATTTGAGAGAAAGCATAACCTTTCCAAAGAAAGAAAGGTGTGTTGATATTTTATTTATATGCATTTTTTTCTTCCTTTATTTTACGATGATAAATTAACTCAAAATTTATTGTTATGATTCTTTAGCCCTACATCCACGAGTCTCGTCACGTGCATGCCCTACGTAGACCAAGAGGACCTGGTGGTAGATTCTTGAACGCAAATGAAATGGCAGAAATAGAAAGACGAAAGAGCCTTAATTCAAATTCAACTTCTTCTAGTTGTGTGTCTCCAACCACACCAACTTGTTCTACACCGTGTTCAACACCTTCTTGTTCTACCCCCACTTGCCCTACTCCCACTTTTGTAAACTCACCTGTCTCCTACATAAATCCTAATCACTTTCAAAGTGGTATGACTACAGGTTATGTATATGGTAACGTTGAATCCTGGGATTCGACATGGGAAATCACATCGGATATAAAAAATCAAAGTTATTTTCCAGCAACCGTAGGACTTGTAGAGTCATACCCTATAAATACACCATCGAGCGTGTATGGACCAACAGATTTCAATTTTTCGCAACAAACACAAACAGCACTTCCCTCGACGGGAATATTTTACAACGATCTTTCGTTAGCATCAACCATGAGCGATAATAATAATATTCATGCGTGGGAATATTAGACTTCGATCCTTTTTTTTTATAATGTAAATAACATTCATCAACGCAACACCACAACCAAAAAAAAACAAAATCGTATTATTGTTGAACTATCCGAAAGTTTACAAACATTTAATCGTTTTTTCATTTAGAACATTTTCATTATCATTTTCATATCGTAAAAAAAACTCATTAGAAATTACATAGAATCACAAACACAAACAAAACACAAACAAAAAAAAAACATGTACATTTTCAATTAGACATATCTCGTTTTTCGTATATCACGTAAGATTATTTTATTAACAACAATCTTGGATAAGATTAACTTAAGAAGAAAAATCGCAGCCTAGTTTTTCATATTTGCCTCGATATAATACTATTAATTTTTTAATTAAGAAATTTTTTTTTTTTTGCCAGTGAAAAAAAAAACCATTAAGCATAATAAAATTAAGCCTTAGAAAATATAAATAGATAATAATTTTATGAATTCATTTTTAGATTTTTTTTAATTCTCTTTAGCATTTATCATTAAAAAATAGAAATCATTTTAAAAACGTAAAAATTTTCAAATAAACAACTTCGACACACTTCTTTTTTTTTTAAAAAAAAAAGATAAAAAAATCATACCATAATTCGTATATGACCCTTTATTTTATTTTTGAAATTTCGCTTTTGTTCTTTTTTCGATAATTCTCTTTTTTTTTTTACTTTACGTAAAATCACGAATAAAGTCTTGATAAACGAATTTCCAAAAAAAATTTATAAATATATAAAAAAGAATCCTTTATTTTTTTTTTTTGATTTTGCATTATGTTAAAAATATTTAAGCAAAACCACGAATTAAAAGAACCAAATCTCGACGAACCTTTCTTTGAGATATACAATATATACATACATATCCTTTAAAAATCTGTAAGGTGCCAAATAATTGAGCGATTTTTCGATACAAAACGTTTGTAAATCATTGTATGAAATTCTCGGATCTAATTGGAATTCCAAAGACGCGGGTTATCTGATCCGATAATTTCAGGTAAATACCGATGTCTGAATTTTAAATTTCAGATAGAGTTCCAGAAATTTCCGTATCTTGAATTCTAAATTCAGATTTAGTTACTAACAAATATTAGATGATTATTATTAATGATCCGGATATGATATACTGTATACGGTATATAATTGCTGACATGATGTGTTACTTAACCATTATTTTTTTTTTAATTTTAAGGGACTAAGCCTTGTGATATGAAACATGGAAATTTTGTGAAATATTTCCTATAAAAGGAAATATTTTTTCAACTTGGACAATCATTTATTCACATAAAATGATAAGCTCGTAACACCGCAGGAAACTCGTTAAACATTTATCGCATTTTCTTTTTTAGATCGCAAATCTTTTTCGCCCATAAATTTAAATTTTAAATTAACTTGCTTTTTATTTTCTTCATTTGTACAAACAACGCCGATTCATTTTGAAATTACATAATTATAGAGAACTCGGTAATACATTGAGGAACTAATAAATTGAATGAATTAGGTTGAAATGGTTATACAAAAGATTTATGATACGCTTTCTTTGCGTTACCTTTATTTTTCAAAAATACGAAAAACCATTCGTTATCTTTGATCTTTTTTTAAAAAAAAAAGATAATGTAAAATGATAATGAGAAACATTTAAAAAAACAAAAAGTATTAAATAATAATTACCGCATGAAATTTTAAAAAAAAAATCTATAGATGTCATTATTTAGAGTTGTTATGATGAGATTTCAAAAAGTGGTGTTCTTATTGTTGTATTACAAAGTAAATTCGAAATCATACCAATTAGAAGATTTGAAATATTTTCATACCGAATTTATACAAGAAAATAGTTTTTTTCTTAAAAACTAATAGTTTATATATCGTAATCAGATAAAATAGAGTACTGATATTTATTTATTTATTTTTTTTTTTGAATTTGGTATCACCAGTTCAAAATAGTACATCAAGTTTGTTATCTTTTTTTTAAAACTTGATTTTACAATGAATATTCCTTTTTTTACTTGTTAATATTTTTATACGAATCAAAAAAGGTCGTAACACAGAACCCGGTGATTTAATAAAACTAAAAGGTTTTGCTTAATAAATTACAATTGCCTTACCTTTGATGAAAGTTATTAATAATAAATTAGGTGAGGTGAATTACTACTACTTTTTTACTGGTACACTAACGAATTTACCAATGAAATCTTTTGAATTTATCCGAGGTGCAGGAATTAAAACTCGAGAAATCCATTTGAGCATTTATATGGGACGACGCATGTTCGGGAATAAAAATTATGGCGCTGGTCACAAAAAAAAAACTCAACTAAACAACTAAAAGTACGGAAATGCCGAGTCATTTTTACCTTAACACCATACATTTGATTTCACATAATGAATATTGAACTAGGTTATTAATAAAAAAAAAAAAAAAAAGAGATCTTTCAACCAGTTCAAAGAATTGGTTATTTATTTTTATTTTTTTTTATTCTGGTTTGTTTTCCTTGGACAAGATTCAAACTATTTATGATTGGAAACTTCGAAATCTGTACTTCCTTCATTGTATTTTTGTGATTATCAATCATTTGCTCGTAAAAAATCCCATCCCATTATAAGCACGTCCTGATTCTAATAAACAAATAATAAAGATTTTTATAAATTCTGACAGGTGATTTTTTTTCTCTCTCTCTTAAAATAAAATTTGTTTTTAAATTCTATCATGTCAGATAAGTTTAATACGTTTTGAATCAAATGAGAGGTCATTATTCATTATTACGTGTGATATGTTAATGATTTTAAGGATCAATACACGGAAATTATTCATCAAAAATATTCGAATGGCATGTGATCAAGAATTTAATAATGAATAATGTTATTTTTTAAAAGGGGTTGGTACATTAATTAGTAAAAAAAAAATATAATTTGTAAGTCGATAGATATTTGCGTGGGTAATATTGTATAATATTTTTGTACGATTACCATTTTTGATTTATTTACGATTAAATATTTTTATTTACGATTAATAATAGATTTATTAAAACGCGTAATTCCGATATTATTTCATTTTCCCTTGACTTTCAAATTTGCCGTTTAGAATTCCATGTCCCTCGCTAAGGTACACCTCCCCCTCCCCTCCCCCCCTTATTTTTAGAAGAGAAACTCCAATTGTCATCTTTAAATGATGTAGCGCAAAAAAATAATAATAATAATAATAATAATAATAATAAATAATAATAATAAAAAATAATATCTGGTTATACATAACTAAAGTTGTCATGAAAGGAAGGACAAAACGCTGACACGAATGAGGGGGACACTATTAATGTGCTTATGAAATTGAAGAGTGCGACCAACATAAATTATTTATTTTTTTCTTGTTGGGCGTAAAGGAATTTATCGTGTAATCAATTTATTTGTGAAATGTTTATGAAATTATAAATTATATTTTGACGAAAGAGAATCATTAAAGCAGTAATTTTTTAAAGAACCTCCTATACTCGGATTTATAAAAAAAAAAAAAAAAAATTCATTTAATGACTAAATTTGTTGAAGAATGGGAATATGCGGCCGATTCCTTTTTAGGCATTTCTATTTCGGTTCAAAAGAAATTATCATCCCACCTTCAAACAGTAATAACCCTTTAACTTCGGCTGCCCGAGCCATTAAGCTCTTACACGACAGCTAGTCGGAAGGTTCTTTTAAATGACGGTAATCAGCGGTTACATGGATCGCACCGTGTTTCAAAACCATCTCGTTGTCACACTATGAAATTTACATTTCAAGGTATAAAATCCCTTTCTTTTGAAACTATAACAAGTTGTATATAGACTTTTCCTCACAAAAAAAAAAAAATTATTATTATATGGGAAGTTTGCTAGGAAAATGGGGCTCTGAGCATTTTTTATTAAAATTTTAATTTTCTTTGCATTTTAGTTTTTGATAATGTTGGATTAAAATGCAATAAAAATTAAAATTTTAATAAAAAATGCTCAGAGCCCTCCCATATATCTTTTTTTTTAGGTCATGATCTCACATGATTTTCTAGATCATTTACCCTACCAATCCTTGTTTTGATGAATGACAAAACAAGGTGGTTAAGTGGGTTGTTTTTATTTTCAACCAATCTCTTTTGAGTGTAACGCATTTGAAACATGAAAGTACATGTTCTATGTTCCAGACTAGTGCGTCTCGTGGACGTTTTTCGGAAATTATTTTTTTCTTTTTTCATGTCACAAATGAATCAAATTAAAAACAACGCCCAATTAAAAAAAAAAAAAAGTTAATAAAAATCTATTTTTAATAAGAAAATTTGTATATATCTTTTTAAATCTAATTACGAATAAGTAAATAATATAAATAAATAAATTCCTCTTGTTATTTTTATTTTTTTTATTTTTACTATCTACAAAAAGTTTTCCCCAATACAATTATTTTATATTTATATATATATAAGGAAAAGTTAAATTTTATAATGTATATATCTACACAAAGGAAAAATATATATTATGTAAACTAAGGTTATGTTGATGTCTATGAAATTATATATATGAATATCTCATAATCAAATGCGTCGCAAACCCTTATTTAAGCTTTCTTTTTCTTTTTTCCTCTTCGAACAACTTTCCATTCTTCTTGACCCCCACCTTCACCTCCACTACTAGTATTACTACTGGTATCGCTATTATCCTTTCCAACACAAGCAAAGGCGTGTACACTATTCCCTCTCCTATGTTGTTTATTGCTATTATTATTCTGCTGTTGGATATTATTATGTTGATGAATTTGCTTTTCTATTATCAATGAGGGTTCTCTGTGTTGAATGCGACTACTTTCGAGATCAGCTTCAACCACGTTGGTTGTCTCGGAGTCATTTTCTGTAGATTCAGAACATCCGTCGTCTACATCTTCATCACTAACATCCTCTTCTACAACAACAAACGTTTTCTGTCTCTCTCGCTCGTTCCACCTTAAACATCTGGAGATTGAATTAAACCAATCTCGCGATTGTGACTCCAGACAAACTGTCGGGAATGGGAATTTTGATGGCGTGACTTTAATATGGTCTCCTTCTGTAAGTTTTTTTTTTTAGAGTCAATTTCGTACATCACCAAATAAAATACTAAAATAATAATAATAATAATAATAATAAATTTCGCTCACGTCTTAGTTCGATTCGGTTTCTTCCGTCAAAACTTGCCCAAGCAGTACTACGGCTATTATATGGAACACAAATTCTTAGTTCCATAGAATCTGGTAGCAACATTGGACGGAATGATAAAGTGTGAGGGCAAATTGGCGTTAAAAGCAATGCTGGTATTTCGGGATGTACCAATGATCCACCGGCTGATACTGAATACGCGGTTGAACCGGTAGGTGTTGAAACTACAAGTCCATCTGCTTGCACTGTTGTTAAATGTTGTTCGTCACCTACGTAAAATGAAAGAAAGACGAAATTAATAATGGTGGTGGAAAAAATGTCAAAGGAAGGATATATATAATAAGTGGAGGTTTTTTTTTTTTTACCAAATAATTCTAACAAGCTCATGTATGGACCAGCACCACGATCAACAACCAAATCGTTTAGCACTTCGAATGATTCGGCAGGTTGGGTGGTAACACAGGTTAAATATTTGTCGTGATCACTTTTATGTTTATCATCCTCCCGTATTGAAATCAACCCTTCACCATCTTTTGGATTTTGAATTATGATCTCTCCAGTTTCGCCACATCGTCTTGCTTTACTTACACATTCGGAATCACGTACACGACGATATACCGTACATGAGAATCGCATTCGCATATTCACACCAAACCCTTTTTCCAATACGTTGGTTAGATGAGTTTTGTGATCTTTAAAATTAAAGTTTGTCAGGAAACCCAAAGAACCCAAATGGAATGGTAAAACTGGTGGGACAGTCTTTTGAAATAACCATGATGTATATAAAACGGTCCCATCTCCTCCGAGCTAAATGAGACATAATGTTAATTTAAATTCATTGGCTTTAAATTGAAAATCATTGTCAAGAAATGTTTGATAACTACCGTAAGAACGAAATTAAAGATTTCGGCTCTATCGGCACACAATTTATGGGTCCAAAATTTCAAATAATCCTTAACCAGCGGAGAGGATTTTAACATCCCTGAGAAATCGAACCTTTCGGAATTTTTTAAATTCTTGTCCACATACACTGTCACACCATGACCTTTTCCGAAGCGAGGGGTTGTTATCAAGTACAAAGCCAATTCACGCGTCAAGTTGATTAATCGTAAGTCCCCTGGCTTTGTGACAATCATTATAGTCTTCACTTCACATTTTATTCGTGCCTGACCTATGTAGTTGATTAAGAGTATTTAATAATTTCAAAAAATGAAAGTGCATTCCGAAAGCGGTCAGCGCTGCGCAAGGTCATAGGGGTTACAAACCAAGTTTTTTAGAGATCTCGCGTACGCCAACGGCGGTTTCGGCCAACTTTGAATAATCGGCTGGTTGATTTTCACAACTATCCATAATTTCTTGAAGAGGAGAGGAAAGCGTAGGATCAAATGTAGAATGAACAAAACATGGAGATGTTGGAGTAGGCGAAGGAGTGGGCAAATTAATATTTTTTATGGTATTTGATAAAGTTAGGCTATTATTCCTACTCTTTGCCGTTTTATTATGAGACTTTTTGTTTGGAACCATGAGTGTATTGTTAACAAGAGAATTTGTGGATATTGTTATTCCTGACATTATTATATTTTTATGTTTTTAATAGGAAAATCGTAACGATTTCTAATTTAGTAATTTATAATTAGCTTAAAAGGTTTAGATTTTAAGCACAAAACGGTTTGAAAAAAAGGGGAATAAAAATTCTAATTCTATCAATTCTATCGATAACGGAGTTTGAGAGTTGGAAGAAAATACTAAAATTGATGTATATTTTATATGAAAAAAAAGTCGATAAACAAAACCAGTTGTTTATCTCAAAAGTGGTTACGATTAATTAACAGAAAAAGAGAGAAAAAAGAGGAGAGAAAAAAGAGGAAAAAAAAAAAATGTATATTTATGTTTATGATAAACAAGTAGGAGATGATTTATGCGTGAGAGAAGCATTTCTGCACAGGGTTTTTATAAAATTTCGAGAATAAGAGACGCGGAACAAATTATCGGACCTTTTTTTTTTTTTTTTTTTTTTTGAAAAAAGATAATGTTTAAAACTTAATACAACCCTATAATGTCAATCAATGCAGTGTAGCGGAGTCAATGTATCACTACGTAATGTCAATTAATTAGTTAATCTCTATAGAGAACCTTACTTACGGGTTGTTAATAATTGTAAATTTTGGATTAATCCTCATCCTGTTTAGTAAGTTTTATCATAATTAGAAGGAACAAAGACCTTCCGGATATAATTGCTTATACATTTATACGTTAAGTGATACGCGGGTAAGTTCCTTTTGATTGACATATTAATAAGTAAAACTGTGTCCTGCATCCTAAAAACTTTAATAATATAATAATTATAAAAAAATTATTCAATGAATGAATTACTAATAAATAATTTCTAAAGTAATTGTTTATAAAATCTCGCAGAGGATAAGTTTCACATTTGCGTTTCAAACCTTGCGAATTTGATTAAATGAATTGCTAATTTGATAATTTGATTTACATTTATGGAAATTTTGAGATTAAAATTGTGAAATATTCACAAAGAAAAATTCCGAGATCTCCCCGTCTTTAAAAAACTCGTTTTTTTAATTTCTTGTTGGTGACAAATTCTGACAAATCGAGAATTTTTTTTTTTTTTTTGATCCTTTTAATTTAGGGAAATATACTTCGAATTCTGGAATAAACACAAAAAACTTTATTCTTACCCCGAATTCGGTAGAAGGCGTTTTTTTTTTGTTGTGGATAAAACGAGTCAAGCGTCGTGTTACCGCATTATTTGCAGAATCACGTGTGCGGGGTAATCAAACCGTATAATTGATGTTTCATATGATCTCTCGAGATATTTATTCTCCATATTTAAGTCGATGTCTTTTATCAGAATCGATGAAAAAAGCTGAGCATTTAATTTAATAGCAATCGATAAAAGGAAATAAATCAAACAAATCATAATACCGATATCAACTAAACGATCGACTTTGTCATAAATTGAAACTTCACATATAGTTTTGATTAACATAAACGTTTCAAAATGAAGAATACATTTTGTATCACAATAAATGCACCAAATATATAAAAAAAAATTTTTAAATCCATTATCATACCAAATTAAGATTTTTTCATTATGTCTCTTTTATTTTTCTTGGAAAATGTAAATAATATAAAAACAATTAAACAAATTTTAAATTGTGTAAAAAGTCTTTGAATTTAAGATGTCCTGCTTAATAAAACTAACCCATTTCTTTTTTTAGACTTCGATATGGATGTCTTTATTAACATTTTGTTTATTAAGTTACATGAGAACTTTCCACGTTGTGTTTAGCATCGCGGGCGGAGCATTTACACAAATAACTGGTGATTGATCAATAATTTTAATCAAACTTTTAATCGATAAACAAAATGAAATTCGGATTAATTTCTCTTAATTTTTTAGCCAGCACGTTGAAAATAATAATAAGGCAACCTCGTCCATATCACATGACAATTAGCTCGCAACCGTTCATGACCACAAAACTAAGAAAGTCTTATGGAATGCCATCTTCACATTCCGCCATATTCATTTACTTTGCAACTTTCGTATCCCTACGATTATTTGATTCGAGTTTACTTCCTTTAAACAAATTACTTTCATCCTTAATGGTTTATATAATAGCTTTATTGGTTTTGTGGTCTAGGGTTGAATTGGGTCATCATACAACCGCTCAAGTATTAATGGGTATGTTTTTAGGCATCTTTTTGGCCATGTATTGGAATGATTTGTGGGTAAACTATTGGACACCTTTGTTGTTTGAATTGAAATTGGATGGTCAATTAGGTTTTGAAGAATTGAAAATAATGTGGAATTTTGTTAATGAATTCATTAACGAGAATTGGTTTGAAAACTTGATGATTTAAGGCTTAATGACCTCGTTTAACTTACCCTTTAATTTAATTTAATTACAAAATACTACAATTAATTAATTTTTATAACTTGATAATATATATATAAAAGGTAAAAAAAAAAAAAAAAAAAAAAACATCATCAATAAAGATATAACAATTTGATGACTAAAAATCATGAAACAAGGCATTATTATTAAAATGAAACACAGGAATTTATAGCCGGAGACCTCTGAAAAATAAATATTCCCTTGTTTCAATCTTCAAAAATTGGCAATCAATGATACGTCGAAATAAAATTGAAATTGAAACAAAAGCATGCAAGTAATAATAATAACGAATAATCATATAAATTGTATGAGCTAGATAAATGTTTATGAGAAAGCAAGTATATCCCATCTTTCACTTCATTCTTAAATTATTTATGAAAAATTTCAAGATTATTTAAAAACGTTTGAACAAATTTTTCCGACAAAGTTTTGCAATGTTGATCAATATTCGACTTAAAGTAACGTAAACAAAACTGGTACGTTTTCATTACTCATCCCTTCTCGACTTCTCCGCAAGGATCAAATTTTATTTATAATTAATTATATTAATCGAGAGAAAGAAATTTTTTTTATATGGCGTTTTTGAATTTTCTTTTTCACTGGTAAATTTTCCATTCTTTATCGTTTAATATTTCGGGTTTACCTTCGCCAATAATAGCAATAGCATTTTCTTGATCTTCTAAATAAATCTTTGCAACTTCTTTTATATCATCATCTGTAACGGCAAGTAATTGCTCACGTCGCCTAAATAAAATAAATTATATTTTTTGGTGTTAATATATAAATACGTTTGTCCTTATTTTAAAAAAGTTAAAAGGTAATATTTTGAAATTCACTTTTGTCTTTGTTCATCTGTGATCTTTTCTGTGAAATAAATCATTCCTTCTTCGAAAACGCTGGTAGGTGCATCAATGTGTTGAAAAATAGATAACTTTGCTTCATCAATTTCCTGCAGGAAAAAAAAAAATAAACGCTTATATAGTCCGTTATAATAAAAAAGCCAAATTCATTTATAAAACAATACAAACTTGTTGAGTAAACTTTCTTTCCTCAACCCATTTAATACTATCTTTATAAGTTTTTAAGGTTTCCAAGGTTTTGGGATCTCTGTAAGAGAAAAACGAAAATATACCAGTAGTCGCATTATATTTTGCCCCTCCTCCGTAAGCACCATTTTTTTCACGAATTTCTCGATGAAGATAATGTGTACCCATTAATGACGAAAGGATCTAAAGCAAAGATTAATATATATATTCGTTATTAAGCACTTATTGAAGATAACCTATTGAAATAATTACTTGTAATTTGGCTCCATCAGGATGTGTATAAGGTACACCCTTAAAAGCTTTAGCACAAAAATTTACTGCAAATGGCATAGGGAAGAATGCTTTTTCATGTGTTGACCGGAAAGCACTCTGATGAATTAAAAAGGGTTAAAGATATATTCAAAAGACCATTTTTTGAGTTCAACAGATTAATCTTACTTGCTTAGCAACTTGTGATAATTTTTGGGGGGGTAACTCATTTAAAAATTTATTTAATACATTTTCATTATGATTTATAGTTTCTGAACCACAAGTAATTGCTACTCTTAAGGATTGTTTACTAAAAACATTTTCAGCTATTTCCTAAAAGGATCACAAGATGATATTAATAAATCTACAACAAATAAAAATTTTCCTTTTTTTTTTTAATGAAATATACCTTCAATTTCTGAATTATAGTACCGAAATCTTCAGTACCTGACAATTTATTCATGAAATGCACTTGCGTCATGCCGCCATAAGTTTCCGCTTTACTCTATTATGAAATAAAATAAATTTTACATTGAATCATCAAACAAATTTTATAATCTTGAAATAATTTGTTACCACTGTAGGGGTTAATCTAGATGCAGCGAAAGTACTAGCATACTGATGACCATGCTCAACAACCGAATTCATCATATTGGCTGCATTCTGTCACATGAATCAAAAAAAAAAAATCAATATAAAAATAGGTCAAATCAAAAGAATCAAATAACATTCAAATACTTACAGCAAAAATAATGGTTCTCAACTTATCAACATTATCAAAATTGGTTTCACATATAAGCTGTTTCATTATATCATACATATGGTCTGTATTTCTATCGAGACTATGCGCCGTAATAGCCAAACCATCTTCATATATGTTTAAATCTAAAAATATATAAATATATACCAACATGTTAGCAATTCAAACATTAAGTTGTCAATGCTTAAATAATTTATACTTACCGGAATGATTTGTTGATAGAAAAGTTGAAGTACTTATACCACCAGTGTATAATCTTATATCATCATCAATCTCTGCCATAGATCTAGTCTTTGTTCCTAAAGAAGTTATAGCTTGAGCAAATAAAGGTAAATAGATTCTTAAATCTTCTTTTAACCCTTCAATTTTACTAATGGCTTTAAAATAAGTTATTCCGTTTGTACTTGTATTTCTCCATTGTACTGGACACTTATTAATATCATTAAACCTTAATTTAAATGTTTTCATTTGTTTATCAATATCTTGTATTTTCAAACTTGGCAGTATAGATAAATCTTCTTTTTCATCTTGTTTTTTTAATAATTGTATTGATTGTTCATATATTTTTTCTTTTTCTTCTAGTGAAAGGGTTGAAGTTTTAGCCGATAACCGTGATTGCTCTTCTCGTGATAAATTTTCTGTATATGATTGATCGGGCAACATTATCGATGTAAGAGTATGTGGATTATTTAGGAAATATTTCGATACAAGATTTTGAAAGAATGGTCCCGTCCCTAGCTTTTCCTTCAACAATTCAATATTCTAATATATATAAAATATATTAAATTTTTTCTTTTAAAAAAAAATAAAAGCACTTTAAAAGGTGCATTTTTTAGAATATCTTACCTTATTAATTTCCAAAATCTCGGCAGGATTACAACCATTAAACCACCCTGAACTTATTAAATGCATCAGTCCTAGACCAAAGGATGAAACTTTCTATTTATGTTCAAGAAATAATTATAAATTTTGTTTATAACATAAATAATCTACATGACACGAAACTTACATGTTTAATACTCAATTCTGTTCGATGTATTGCAGCTTCAATACGTTTTGGATCAAACCCATCTCGATGAATATCTTCCAAAACTTTTCTTATTACCTCTTCAGCCTATTAATTAAAGACATCTTGTAACTTAACAAATGTTGTATATATATTATTTATTTATTATTAATAAACTAATTACCAACGGAACGTCATTCTCTTTCATTCCTTGTAATCCAATACTCATACAGCTTATTCTGTAATCGGACGAGCTTGCGTAAATGCTAATATATTAGAACGTTTTCTTCAAATGTAACTGCAACTTACCTAGTTGAAGGATCATAACCAGTGTTTTCGGAAAAATCAGATCCGATATTTGTATCTATTAGTGCTTTATACATTGGAGATGCGTGACCATCTAATAATAAATAACCAAATATCTTTAAAGCAAAAGTCTCAAAGGTATCCTAATAAACAAAAAAAGAAAATTTTAAATTTTGACCAAATTAAAAAATTTTTAATTCAAAAATGAATAATAACATACTGTTATATCATTGGTTAAGAATGATACAGACATTTTGGTCTGCTTCTCCGGATTATTTACTATAATAATTTTTAATAATCATTATTTCTCAGTTATTGTTGATTATTTTGATACATGATTTTAACGCTTACTTGGATCAAAAGGTCCATATAAAGTAACTCTTCTTGGAGATTCAAATGGGTTAACGAATTTCACACCTTCGTCAGGATTCAATTTCTCAAACTCTCTAATTTTATCATCAATTGCTATCAAATGATCTCTTAATGGAAAGTCTCCTATATAAATTATTCAACAAAGAAATTAATAAATTTAATAAAAAAAAGTTCATCATAAGTACCTTACCATAAGTATAAAATTTTGCATTGCTCGGATGATAATGAGTTTTATGGAATTGTAAAAGCTCTTGATATGTTAAATCTGTTATATATTTTGGATCTCCTCCGCTATCAGCTCCATAAGTGGTACCGGGAAACATATTTTCTTGCACCCGAGTGTAAAATAAATATCCAGCATCTGACTAAATAATATGAATTGTTTAATAATGAAGTTCAAATTCATAGCTTATATAAATATCTATTTTTTTGTACCATTTGACCCTTCATTTCATTATACACAACTCCTTTAAATTGTAAAGAGGTTGACTTATCATTAGGCTGCTGATGTTCAAGTCTCCATCCTTCCTGTTTAAAATCCAATTCTCTCAGATAAGGGTGAAATGTCGCATCCATATAAACATCTCTTAAATTTTCAAAATCAAGTTTGTGTGTAGTTGAAAATGGATAGATCGTATAATCTTTTGCTATATTAGGTGAAATAATCTCTATTAAAGGAAGAATTTCTAAAATGAAAATATACAATACAAAGTATTATACCTGTCATGGCATTCATAAAATTTGCCAAACTTCGATTCAACATTTTAAAAAATGGATCTCGCACGGGAAATTTTTTACTCCCACAAAGTGTTGTATGTTCCTACATTTTTTTTACGATTTGTCAATATTTAATTAAATTTTTTTTTTTTTAATAACTTTACCAGTATATGAGGAGTTCCACAGTTATTCGTGGGAGGTGTTGAAAACCCCACACCAAATACATTATTATTATCATTTCTTGCAATATGCAAGTGTGAAGCTCCGGTGACTTCATGTACAAGTTGAGTTGCTGTCAATTCAAGCTCGGGGATATGTCTCGTCTAAAAATGAATAAATAAAATTTATTATGTTATAATTATAAGGCCGAGCACGATAATTTAGATTCCCGTAACCCGGCCGTGTCTGTTAATTTTTTTCCTTTTTTTATCGTAGTAGAAAAAAAGTTACCAACACGGCTGGGTTTTTGAAAACCAAAAATTGATTCAAGCTCCAATGAGAAAAACTTTGTTCATATGACAATAAAAGTATTTAAAATACTTGTTCAACTCGAAATCCATGTATCCTATCATTGGGTTTAACCTCTAAATGAAATTTAAATAATTTAATTTCCCAATTTTTTTTTTGAAAAAATATTCCGTTTTTAAAAGATAATCACCAACAATGCTCGAGTAGGATTTTTTACAAATAATACTTGATTTTCTATTGTTATAAGGTGAGGCTATTTGTAGCTTTTGAAAATTACGACGAATAAATAATGAGTTCATTTTATAATAAAAGTTTTTTTTTTTTTTTGAGAACCTTAAAAAAGAATATTGATGGATTAATTTTTTTTTTATTTTTTTTTTTCACGATTAATTTATACATTTATGTATAAATTAAAATGCAGATCATTCAAATCGGGGTAAATAAATTGTGAATGGCTTCTTTTATTTCTTTTATTTACAAATAAAAAATCAATTCTTATAATCTTGGAAGGAAGTTCTTCTTCATCATTTTCGACAACTCAATGACTTCAACTTCTTTCGTATAAGTTCGTTTATTATTTTTTGGTATATAATTATCTATATCTATGACCTCAGGTTCATTTGTTTTATTTTCATCATCAGCGATCTCGATTACATTATCTGAATGAACAACCGCATCCCTAATATTGTTATACTTTGCCTTTCTGGCAGAAGTATTATGAGAACCTCCTTCATTAATCTCAAAAGAATATGGTTTCAAGTCTTCCAACGGAACTGAAACAACTGGAGAAAGTTGGTTTGGCAGTTCTGTTACCGGTATTTCACAACCTCTATAGTTGCCTGACGAAACCTATTTTGGATTTGTCGAAACGTCTAAACCTCTAGTTTCGACAGGTTTTCAATAAGTCCATAATATAGTTTCGACTGTTTGATATAGCTTGTCAGGTTTCGACGGGTTTCGACAAGTTTCGACATGTTAGTTTATATGATTTTATTATTGTTTTGACACTTTCGACATTCGACGGTCTGTCTAAACCCAGGAGTTTTGTCAGGCAACTATAACAACCTCTGAGATAAAGCCAAGTCGCAGGACGATAATGAAGATAAGAATTAGCAACTTTACAAGCTAAATATTTCAATATAATTCAACTTACAAATTCATTTTTCGGTAGACTATATTCTTCAATATTTGGCCGTTTTTAGAGCTTCAAATGTAAATTCGTTTAATAGCATAATCGAAGATTACATGAAAAGGATTTTTTTTTTTAAATTTTTTTTCTGGGAAAAGAAAGAAAAAACAATTACGCAACTATTAATAATTAATCACGTGAAATTTTCTATATAATATAATGCATAATCCTTCCGGACCGACTTTTGTGTAACCGACTTAATTACGATATAAATCAAATAATTTAATTTGACATCTTATAAAATAGAAGATTACTGAAAAGGCTGAGGAGAGATTTGGAAAGGCTGAAGAAAATGGAAATGAGAGAACTGTAGAACAAGGTGAAAAGTATTAAGAGATAAGCTGAAGAGAATCTTCAAAAGAACAATTTGTCATGTGACAAATGCGTATTCTTGTATTTCGTGAAAGAAACCTTAATTTCAGCAATTAATAAGATTAAAAGACTTGCATAAGTAATGAAAAGAAAAGATTGGGACTATCGAAGACTGGAAAAAAAATAGTCTAGCCACTTTTTTTCAATTTCAAAAATCTGGATGAGAACAAGTGTAGCAAGAACCAAAAGAGAAATTTCATAAAGATTGTAATCATCAGCAATAAAACATTTTTCTCAGAGGATGTTTTGAATATATCTTTCCTTTTTAAAGTAGAATCCATTATACTACTAAGAAATTTACAAAGATATTCTTATCACTTATGCGGTTCTAACACTCAAAGAATTTTTTCAAAAAACAAAAAAAATTATATTTTAGAAAGTTAATGTATCAATTCATACTTTAAAGATTATACAAAAGTTTTGCTTTCTTAAAGATAAATGTATTTTTATGGTCTGCTCAAATTCCTGATCTTAATCCAATTGAGAATATATAATCTATAATTAGGATAGAAATTCAAAAATGCAATTCTTAAACTTAAACGATAGTAAAGGATATTATATCTAATTAGATTTCAATAATAAATATCTTAAAAAAATATTAATTTTAAAGCAACATTATTTAATAAATCAATTATTAAAAAAACTCTTTCCCAAACTACCAAAAAACAAACGAATAAGATCTACATAAAAAAAAATAATGCTCGTTACTCGCTTGACTCTTAAACAAAAACAAAACCAACGAACTAACAATATAAATAAACGAATTAACTCTACTAATGAAAGTGAAACCTCTGGTTCTATTTCTCAAACTTCAGAAAATAATGAAGATATTTCTATTTCAAAAAAACAAAAAACTTCTCTTCCATCAAATGATCATAATATCAACACAAATATTCACAACATTATCGAAAACATAATACTTGGTAACAAAACTCTTCCTATTATGACTTTCACAACTCTAGAAAACCCTTCAGAAACTCTCTCACCAACTGAAATGGATGTTGATTCATCCTTTAACCCTATTATTAACTCTTCTTCTATATCATCACCAAAACTTATTACAAACGATTCTATGCACGCTAACTTTAATAAAAACAATATGTTTGAAGATACGGGCTTTGATTACGTCTTACCTCCAACTGATAAAGAAAAACAGAAACAGTCTTGATCTGACGAATTGAAGAAACAGTCAAATCACGTGATCAAAAAACTAACGAAACCACTTTTAACATTATCACTGCTCCTACGCGTTTTATGTGATCAATAACACATCTGATATCAAGGGAAAATCTGTGGCTAAAAAATGCACGTTTATCAACTCCTTATTCATCCATTTCAACGGCTTTCAAGACTCAACCTACATTTCCAAACTCAGAAAATTCTTTGTCTATTTTGAATCGATAGACTCCTTAAAACATGCTCTTACAAAAACTCAGGAAACATAACATAATCCTGTTTTTACCATTGTAAATCCTGTAGTGAAACAACAAAAACAAGATGCCGAAAAAGGCAAGACAATCAAAGTTTTTGACATACTCTTTTTATCAAATCTGATGTGATACAAATTACTTTGCCAAATACAGAAAAATCTCTTGTTTCTCAATGATCATCAGGGACTCTAGCAAATCGCTTTCATCATTTTCGAGAATCCTGATTCTATTAAACAATTCTACGATCACGTGTGATCTGTATCCTTTTTAGAGAATTTCTTAAAGGTTGAACCGACGGATCTCGACCCTGAATAAACTGCTCTTAAACAACAATACGAACTCAAACTAACCAGTTTACCCTTCAACACTAACCAAAGATAACTAATTGACTTTCTCCTACACATCAAAGCTAAATCATGTTTCATTCCACGTGACTAATAATACCGCCTCTGACCTTATGCATTTGTTAATTTCGCTAACAATGATGATCTCGTATCTGCTGCTAACCAATCACAAAAATTCAAAGAAAAGTCCTTTGTTAGATGAAACCTTTCAAGAAATATTGCAGAATTTGTGGCGTACCTAACCACAAATCCAATGATTATACAAATCGAAAACTGGTTAATCCCTATAAGCCACTTTATGATTGTTTCAAGCCATAATAATATAGATCTCACGACCTTCTCATTTCTATAACCAAGATCCCAACAAATCCTTCTCTCACGTATTACAAAATGGAAAAAATCATACAACCAATCATAACCAGTCTACCGATAATAAGCAAAATAATAATAAAAATCAAAAAGAGTTCCTCCAAATACCGTTAACACTCTTAAATTTATTCAAGAAAAATTGGATAACATTGAAAATAGGCTTACTCTCATTAACGATAAAATCATTTTTTTAAAAAACTCTATCATCAAATAAGAACAAAACCAAAAGAACATAGATTTCTGTTTGCACAGACTTGAGTATATGCACTATATTGAATTTGATCCTAAACAAGTTGATGATCCTAATTACGAATTTCCACTTCACAACGATAAAGAAGATATGGAAATACAGTGAACTCTTGATATAACGAATTCTAGGATCTGGATATCAACTTCGTTATAAGCTTATAACGAATTTTTTA
>CAMKVN010000095.1:0-43326 GCA_946474995.1 Funneliformis geosporum
ACGAATCCAGTAAATCCTAAGAATCCTACGAATCCCCAGAATCCTGTGGATCCTAAGAATCATCAAAATCCAGAATTTTGCAGATCATTTGGCACAGTATTGGTCACGCTTATTACGTTATCATTCCATTGGTCACTAATGATCGGTGTAGTAAGATCGATTTCAGACGTTGATAATATGATGATCAAGTATAGCAAACATTAAAAGAATCTTTTGAAAAAGATTAACAACATTTTTTAGAGATAAAGTAAATTTAGATTGATGCTGAACTTGGATTGGTTCTAACCCTATAATAGAATTGTGTATAGTATTAGTGTTATTTATGCTACTATATACAATTGCTTTATGATATCTGATTCAAACATAAAATCTATTGACCCTTGGCCTCTTACCTGGGCCAAGTGAAGTCAGTTTGTACAAAATAAATCATTATTTAGTACTAATCGTTGATAAATTGAAATCTCTTTAGAATGGAATAACTATAGATAAAACTTATGAATATCAAGAAGGAAGAACCATTTATGCAACTTAATTCTTGTTTCATGTGATATACTAGCTGCTATAAAAATATGTGATCATATTTCAGCCTTAATATCATATCATAGATGTGAGAAGAAAGCAAATTATGAAAATCGATAGTATAATTTTGTTGGTATAGATGATTTTAATAATTGGTTCTTCATGCGAAATTCAATTAAACATCATCAGAATGCTTTAAAATAGAAATGTTGTAATTCAAATTCTTCACAAAAGTGATTTGTAAAATAAAACTGGTGTAAGATGATCTGAATTATTATGATTACCATATTTGATCCTATCAGATTTATCATAATCGATCTGATGCATTGTTTGTTTTTAGGAATTGCATGATGAATTTGGATTGATGAGGGAATTTTAATATTAAATGCTTTAAAAAGGATTCAGAAAAAAATGAATGAGTTTCAAATTTTATCAGATTTGAGTCAAATTTCAGGTAAAATTTATGAAGAAAAGGAATTTTCTAATTTCACAGCCAATCAATAGTGATTGCTTTTTACTGTTTATATCACTGTATCATTTTGAAAATATCTTTTAGCTGTAAATAAAAAATTTTTACACATTTCGTGAGAATTTGCTTAATTTTAGTAAGCCAAATTTAGAATTAAACCTAGTTTTAAAAGTTCATCAAAGATTAATCAAAATAGCAAAGCTGATAGAGGAGAATCATGAACATAATAAAATCACACTGAATATTCACTTATCTCTTCATTTATACGATTTTTCAATTGATTATGAGTCATTATACGTATTCTGGTATTTTTTTTCGAACACATAAATGGAATATTAGGTAATTCATAATTATAAAAATTTTCCAATTAAATATATTTATTAACTTTTTAAATTTATAATTCTTAGGCTTTTTACTGAATAGCAATAGAAAAATTGAACCTAAACTTATATATTGATTGATGTTTAATAGTCAAATTGGCAGTATTATAAGTTCTGATATTGAGGTAAAAGGGTTTGAATTTTTAATCAATCGACTTTCTATTGAGTCTCTTGGATTTGATTGTTAAATATTTTATAGCAACTTATGAAGATCTTGAATTTTAGGAGCTATTTGACAATGAATCAGAAAATACTATAGCAATTCTGGTCAAAATAAATTAATTCAGAAGATGTTGAATTGGTTCTGAAATATTTAGTCTAATAATGTCCTTATGACATTGAAAAGTTCATACATTTTGACTAAATTTATTACGAATAATAATATTATTGATTGTTATGCAGGTTAAGTTCAATACTGTTTTACTCATACAGTCGATTTACCATATGAACTGACTGAACATTTTCTAGCATATGGGATGAGTGCTAGGAAAAGAAACCAAATCGACAAAAAATTTTTTTTTGAAATAACAAATGATCTGAATCAGATGATCAAATTTACATCTATTTTACTTAGAAACTTTTTTTTAAAAAAAAAATCAATTTGATCTATTTTCCCAGTACTCACCCCATATGTTCACTAGTATCAACCTGCAGGTTTTCCAAATGTTCGATATTATTTTAGCGATGTAGAAACATGTAATATTAAACTATAGTATACCAATTTTTACTTTGAAAGCTGTGATTGCATAATTCCAGTGCATTATATTTTAGGCCAATTTGTATCAGTGAACTATAAGATTTCAACCTGACGAAATGTAAAAGAATATTTAGCTATCAATTTGATTAACAAAAATACCAAATATGATTATTTATTCACAATAAAACTGTTTATTTCGTTCTGAATTGTGATTTTGTAAGTTTATTAACGATAAAACCATTTATTTCATTTTGAATTGTCATTTTATTTATTAACAATAAATCCGTTTATTTCATTTCAAATTATCATTTTTGACTAAAAATAATATAGAATAATTTGACATAAAATAACCATATGAATTGTCAAATGAATTCGTCTGATTTCTGATTTATGCAAATCGGTCATAAATATAATGGTTGATTTTTGAATTTAATCTGAATTGTCCTATAAATGGCAAATGGTAATTTTTTTGATTTCGATCAGTGATAATTAGGTGATATTATAGAGTTGTTTGTTATTCTGTAAAATATGTTAATTGGAAATAGTATTTAATTATAAGAATTAAATTTTATTAAAATTTATACTAACTGCTTTTCTATTATATTCTTATTGGTCATGATTGAAGATGCTTTGCTTTATTTTATTAATTAACTTTTTTTTGGATATATAATTTATTAGATCTTAGTCTAGATATCTTGTAAATGGGCAAGGGTATTGGATTTGTTAACCTAATAGATGATACATTATATATTGCTAAATCACGTGATACCATTACAAACATGAATTCCAATTGAGATCTCCCGTCATGAAATTATTACGTAATAAAAGACTAATTTGGCTCAGCTCAAATGTGTGACAGGTTATGCCGATTATATGGCTTTGGCTTAAAGTATGTGGCGCATTTTTCAAAAAAAGCGTCCAAGTCAAATTTTACTGCAAAAACACAACCCGCCGCCTTAAGTACGAGCAAAAATACGCTTACATATATAATATTTAAGTCTAAATATAATGTTTATTAAGGTTTGGTTTCAAAATTGTCTGTGGCGCAAGTGCCGATAATCATATCGATCATTTCCAAAAATGTATTTTTTCGGCATAAACTGACACACATTTGAGATACAATGATTTGTCAAGGTTGTTACAAAAAAAAAATCGCGATAAAAACTTGTTTTTTTAATGCTAAAAATCCCAATAATCATTTTAAACATTGTATTAATTGTCGTTGCCGATATAAAATGCTAAAAACAATCACATTCTCATTTAAAAAGTTATTCCTCAACAAATTGATTGATTATATTTATTATACTTATGGCTGAGAAATGACGAATGGAGAAAAAATTAAAATGTGAATGGAATAAATTGCAACGAAAGGAAATTATTTATCCTTGACAGATACTGATAAATGGATTTGTCCTTGCAAATATTTTTTAACAACAAATTTATGATTTGCAAGCATTTAATACATTTTAAAGATCAGTTTATACAAATTATTTTAAAAGGAATTTAATGTGTTTTGATAGTAAAGGCTCCAAAATCATTAGATATTCTAATCATTTCGGAGCCGCGACTTTCGGTCGCTTCTATAAATTGTGATAATGATATTAATTTAATTAAATTAGCTCTTAATTTGCAACAAGACATTTTTGAGCCGGTTGAGCAAAATACACAATATGAATTTGAAGAAACAAATAATCCAAATATTAATCTGGGAATAGATGCTGATGCTGAAAAAGAAATTATCACAATTAAAGAACTTGAATAGAACATACAATAAATACATTCTGGTTATAAATTGAAATTTCTATAGCAATGTATTCAAACATGTTCATTAATTTTTTTTTATAAAGAAAATGCTGCGATCTGCATACGTAATCCATTTTTCGTGACACTCCTGGTGATGCTGGGAACGTTGGACAAATCGGTCTTATTTATACAATTTTTTCATTTAAATTATTTTTTAGGATATAATCGTTATTTAATTGTAATACCATTACATCTAATGATTGCTGACGACCGATTTCCTTTTTTAGACCTTGATTCACTTGAATAACTTGTAACAAAACAAGTTTGCTGCGCCCACTATGAATATTTATATAAATTTGTCCATCAAAAACGAGTCACTCCTTCTTTTATTCCTTTATATGAATGAATAATCATAAATGGATAAAAACAAAGGTTTTACCGACCCACCTAATCCGATTTCTGATTTAAAGCCTAGTGGTGAGGATATTGTTAACAGAAATATTCCTGTTATCTCATCAACCATTAATAATAATAGCCAGTCTCGCCAATTGGTTAACGAGTCAAATACTCCATTTCGGAATATACGCAAGGGAAAGCATAAAATAATTCCTAACTCGGATGATTTCGTTGATAGTGATGCCACTCTAACCATGAATAATGACCAACCAATCAACAGCCTTCAAGCCCAAAATACTCAAAATGAGGACGAGAGTAAAAATGCTACCAAAGTACATGATCATATCGCAAGTGACCGTGTCACCAACGTGGATTCTAATACGGAACAACGCCTTGCCAATATTGAATCTGATCCGATTCAGGCTAGATCAAAAGTTAGGATGCGTGAGAATGATTTAGAACGAGAACGACAAGATGTTAAAAAAGTGAAATTGGAAAATGATTTTGAAGATCAACAACTCATTAAAGCGACAGCCGTTCCTGTTCAACCTAAATTAAAGGAATTTAGGATGCGGGAGCACGAGCTAGATCAAGAACGACAAGCGGTTAAAAAAGTGAAATTAGCAAATCATTCTGGTGAAGATTCAAGTATTCAGCAAGGATCTACATCACAAAATGTAGATTCTATTTTAGTGGAGGGTATCAAGAAGGGTTTGGCCATGTTTAAAAACTTCATCATATCTGATGAAGTTACAGAGAATAAAACTGTAGAAATCATTTTTCATGTGCACCTGCCTACGAGCAATCGTTACGAGAATCCTGTTGTTGTAGGTAGTATAGAGGAACTTGGTAATTGGCAAGAACCCAAAATTAAACTTCAGCAATATATCATAGGTATTTCGGAACGTACTTCTTATTGGTATTCACAGCCCATTCACATCCCAATCGAAAGGTTTCAACAAGACGTTGTCGGATATAAGTATGCAGTATATTCGGACGATTGCTTAATATTGGAAGGTGATGGCACGAAGGACAATCGTGTGCTGGGAATTCAACGTCAAAAATTTGATATTTGGAAAAGTAATTCAACTTATAGCATGAATCAAATCACTGATTATATGTTCCTAGATGTCATTTATGAAACAATAACATCAAAAAACATCAAGGAAATTATTTTTGAATATGATGATATCCTAACACAGTATCGTAAATTGACCTTATCCGTAACGAACGTTCAATTTATTAGCAAACATGTATCCGAAAATTCTATTGGTAGACGGCTTTTCTTATGCTTCCTTTTGGGGCATTGTTCTAATTCTCGCGTGAGATTTGAATTGTCAAGAAATTTTCAATCGGTTCCTTTACTTCAAGCCTTTATCGATGTTCAATCAGAAACATTTCCACCTGATAGTTGGCATATTGTGTTTAAAGGTATTGATCATTTAATTCATCACAATATTAATCATGGATTATTCGAATGGCTCGAATTTTTTACCGTTGCACGAAATATCGATCCTCAATTTAAGTTCATTGACACATTAACTTTTGTTAAATGCGACGATGACAAATATATCGAAAAATGTTTTGAAATCATATTTAATCATAAATTTGATAAAATTACTCGTGGAAAAGTATTCAAGGTAATATTTTTAGTATCCTTCTCTTTTTGATCACATTTATTGCACTTATTAGACAATAATATCAATAATTTATTATTATTTTTTTTTTTTAAAAAAAAAATTAATATTGGCTATTTTAGTGGATGATGAATCAATGCAAAAACTTGAATATTTTATCAATCGTTTGGCGATCTTCAGATAAAATTGACAAGCGATTTTTGGTGGAAAAGGTCGAAAAGATTATATCTAAAGATGACCCTGTTGATTTGCATAAAAATTTCACCGAGCTTGCTGATGACACTAGAGATATAGTCGCCGTCCCATTTAGGGATAGGGTACTTAAATTATTAACCAATGGTCGTCATGCTATTTGGGATGACTCCAGATCCCTATCGATTCTTGATCTTTTAAATACTGTACATCTACACTGGACAAAAGATGAATATATTTCTGTATTGGAAACTGTGTCAACATTTGAAGATTATCAGCTATTACGCGCTTTTCCGTCACTATTGAAAAATTGGCTTGAAATTTCAAATATCAATAATAATGGCGTGTTTCCATCATTACTGAAAAATTGGATCGAAATTCCTAAAGAAATCGATAATAAAATAATTCAAATATGCATTCAATGGTACAACAAGCTTTTGGATCGAATGGCATCACCCAATTCGATGGCTCACAAAGGAGAATACGTAACCGAAGTTATTGAGAAATTGTCAAATATCTGTTCATTTGTTAATGAGCAATCTATCTTGAATGCATTGATGGAGATAACGCTGAATCGTATTAGAGAGTCCTCAGAACAATCTATTTTTAATTCTACAGCCAAGGTTGAACAATTTGGTTCAGAAGCGGTACGCGTGTTTACAAAAGTTATTAAAGAAAAGATTGATTCAATGGATCTAGGACACTACGAACTTTTACTAAAGAAAATGCAAGTTATCTGTGGTTGCTCTGACAAAAGTTTAGAGATTCCAAATGAGTAAGTGATTAATTAATCTTAAATGAACATTTACTTGTTTTTTTTAAAAAAAATTATTAATAAACTTTTATATTAAGATTCTGTGAAAAAATCTTATGTTATGTTATGTCTTGTTTGCAAAAGAATCCTTCCAATATTTATTCGCTTGAGTCCGCCAAATTCTGGATTGTAATTTTACGTGCAACTGGCAGTACCAAAATGCTTTATTCTCATCAACTTGTACAAGAAACTAGATCGACTATTCTCGAGTTAGCTGATATGATAAACAACAGTTCTATTACTATTCAGCTTCTCCAGGAATTGCTTAATCTAGATGATGATACGCTTTATTATTATTTAAATACTGCAAACGTTAATAATGTAGAAATCATTACCAAGGATGCATTGGTTAAAGTTCGTCAAAATTGTAGCTCCTATGAACAAAGGTTGAAAAAACTTGATGATTTTTATAAGAGATTTTGTCCGCTACAAAAAACCAAGGATGTGCAAAATTTTCTTGATGAATTGAGAGAAAGAAGCAAGCGACTTAATAACATCTCACTAGAAGAGTCATTATCAAAAGATCATTGGAATTTCCACGGCGAAATTTTGTCAATAGCAGAGAGTACACATGAGCTGAACAAATCTCAAACATTTTACAATGTTTTTGAGAAATCATTAAATGAAGAATATGAATTTTGCGATCTTATAAACGTTGGATTTATAGCACGAACGTTAATCAAGAATGTCTTAAAAGAATATACTGCTAGGTGTAAACAATATAACAAATGGGAAAGCCTCAAATACTCTGAGGAATCGATTTTTTGGTGTAACGTTTCTAATGTTGAAGATGAGCTCAAGTTAATGGAAAAATATGGAAATGCTCGTATAAGTAGAAGTAATGTGCTCATGATGACTTTGGAACTTCTTTCCAAAAACAAGGATTGGAAAGAACGTATTGAAAATATATCAAAGATTCTTGAGATTTTTAATGTTGAAAAAAACTGGCTTAACAACTTATTTAGTCACGGAGATTTAAGCAAATTAAAAAACTCAATTAACACTATAAATCAAAAATTTTCGCAATTCAATTATAATAGCTGGGCTTTTATCAAGGAATTGTCCAGATCTGGTGAATTTGTTGAATTTCTAAGAGGTAAAACGGACGACGATTTGAAAAATTTGATTAATGGTGTTGATGAGCACTCAGATACCAGATTGATTCAAGAAGGCACTATTTCTTCACTTATTCAAATCAAGCAATTTTTGCATCCGTTCATGAATGATCCAAATTTAACTTTGGATACATTAATAGAAGAATTCAACGATGCCATCGAAAATCCCTCATTAACAAGTAAATTATCGTTATGTAATTGTAATGTTATGGCTTTGAAAAATATGTTCGAATCCATCTATAACAAGGGTGAAGTCACAAAGGATAAGATTGAAAATGCTGTAACTGTTGGTACATATGAATTTGTTAAAAATGAAGAAAATGAAGAGTGCATCTTGACGTTGTCATATTCTTTTAAATTACAAACTATGAGGTACAATATGAATGAGTTACAGGACTTACGCAGCAGAGCACTTTTAGTTTCAAAGCCCGGCGTTTCTTTTGGACAAGTTGATGATGACAATGATAACGGAAAAATGGAGGAATTTGTAATGCAAGTTGATATTACTCAGAATATAATTATCATAATGAAAAAATTAACTCAACTAGGTCATTTCGGATATCGAAAATATAACGAATCAGCTAAAGGTACTTATGATTTGGAGAAAATAGCTGAGCGATTGAGAAGAGACTTGGAAACCTGGTAAATATTTTTGGATAATTATTTTTTTTATTATAGGTGTTATTTATTAATACAATTATATATATAACTTGTAGGGAGAAAATTGTTGATCGAGCACAAGAAACTTGTTATTACCTAAATTTTTATCCACCAAGACACATCTTAACATTTTATGACTATTACACGGGAAATGTCGAGCATTTGGAAATCACAAAAACTTGTCAAACACTTGTATCATTCGTCAATCGAAAAGCCAAATTACCACAACTAAATGGTCAAGGATTTCATTGTAATGAGGATGAATACGTTCGAGCTTTAGAGGCAATTAATCATAGATTAGGATGCATATTTGGAACCATTCCAAAACATTCACGATCAGTGAAAAAACCCAAAGAACGCGTAATTTCAGACACAGTGAAACGCGGAGAATTATTTGTCGCGGCTTGTGACAACAAATCGAAAGTCCCTAACATTATAATGTCATTTTATGCTAACCATGGATTTTATCCTGAACCTTGGCAACTTTTGATATGTATGACATCAACCACAGAAGAAGAACTGTCAATTTTTATCAAACGATGCTTTTTTGCATCAAAAAATGGTTATAAAGATCATTTATTTTGCATTGCGAATTTGGAATTATTAGATTTTGAATTACAATACTATCTGGTCAATAAGATTAGATTTTTTACGGAAATGATAAAAGATTATTATTTAGCGTTGATATGTTGTTCTGAAACTGGCAGCGACCATCATATCGTGGACCAGTTTTCTAAATATGTTCACGCTACTGATGGACTTGATACAATTGCAATGAAGGCCATTTATCGCGAATTATGTCCAAAGGTCACATGCGTAACTTCAGAATTATCCGGACTAGGAAAAACACGATTTATTGAGCAGGAGAGTTCTAACAATGACAAAAACTTGGTTTCATTTCTCATTAGTGATGGAGCAAGCTATAATTCACTTATTAGGCAACTTAAAAATTCTCAAATTCAAGATGATGATAGTAGTCTTCATATAAACATAATATCTGCTGATAATCCTGGAGAAGTAAATATATTCTTGTTTCAATTATTGACTCTGGGAATGATTTCAAACAATTCGGATATATCTAGCCTTCCAGAAACCAATATTTTTATTGAAGTAGCTGTTGACCGCTTGATCAACTCCCTCCCATTCCTTAATTGTTTAAACAAAACGAATTTAATATGGAATATTGATAGATTGATGATACCCAAAGATATACATAGCCCAATTCAGGTTGTTTGCCGTTATTTGGATCTTTATGATAGGAATAAGCTCGATAAGCAAGATATTATATTTAGTTCACGTAGCATTAAGGCGCCACTTGATCAAGTTTCTTGTCATCAACTTTTGGATAAATATTTCTTTCAAAGGATTGATTATAATATTCAATCTTTTCGATTTTTGGAGATTTTTGTAAATGTTCTTGCAGATCAATTATTAAGGTTATCAGGAAGTTCTTTCTTCATGGTTAAAAATTTGAAATTTATGACTAAGAATGTTAAAATTCGATCTACATTATTTGAAACATTACTGGCTGTTTCAAGTGATTTTGCTACAAAATCAACCGAAACAAAATTTGCACAATTACAAAATATTCCAGACAATGCCGTTGAAGTGGATCAATTAGAGAATCTTGTCCAATGGGATGATTCTAATCATCTTTTAGTATTTTTTCTGTCTCAATCCCCGGAATCGATAAGGGCTTTATATCGTAGCAAAATTATAGTTCCAACTAACGTTTTAGAATTATTAAAAAGCCAAGGATGGGAATTAATAGATTATCAATCTATGTCCTCGGATGATTTATTAACCATATTAGAAAGTTTGGCTCGAAATACAATGCATACAATTATTTATCAACCATATGCTTTATCGGCGGATAATTTATTGAAAATGGCATTAATGTTATTGAGAACAAGAGCCAAAATTCCAGTAGTTATATGTGGAGAGGCGGGATGCGGAAAGGTACTATATTTATATTTATATTAACTAATGTTTGTTTATTTCTTATCGAATAATTTTTCATAATTTTTATATATCCTTTTATAGACAAGCTTAATTAGTTTTTTGGCCAAGGTTGTGGAAGTAGAATTGGATGTACTTAATCTTCATGCTGGCGTTACAGAAAAAGATATCAAGGATTTCATGAATAAATCCGGTAAAAAGGCCGCAAATAAAGAGATTTGGTTGTTTTTTGATGAAATCAACACTTGCAATCACATAGGATTATTGGCAGAGCTTATTGCTCATCGCAAGCTTGATGGAAAACCAATTCATCAAAATATTCGACTATTTTCCGCCTGTAATCCATATCGTATTCGGAACAGGAGTATCAGTACTGTTGGATTGAAACCAAAAAAGATCACATTCGAACAACGAAGTAGCCTCGTTTATGAAGTTAAACCCCTTCCGGATCAAATTTTAGATTACGTATGGGATTACGGTACGCTTCAATCGAAGGATGAAAAAAATTATATTCAAATAATGGTACACGAGGCGAAATTAGATTATGTCTTTGCGGAATTATTATTTGCATCACAAGATTTTATTCGTAATGTTGAAGAACCTTATAGTGTCAGTTTGCGCGACGTTAAAAGAGCCATTAAATTGGTCGACTTTTTCTATAAAAGTCTTCAAACACGACAAAATGAGAGGAACAAGTATCCCGATGATTCTCTGGATATTTATTTTCGATCTTATATTTTGTCATTGGGTTTATGTTATCAATCTCGCTTATATGAACGTGAGTTAAGGCGAAAGTACCGTAAAACGATGTGTAATATATTTGGAAATATGAAAGAATCTCGTTTTAATGACATAATAAGAGATGAGCAAATGGACTATATGAATAGAATGATTTGTCCACCAAATATTGCATTCAATGAAGCATTATTGGAGAACGTATTAGCTGCTATTGTTTGCATAATTTGTAAAATACCATTATTCATCGTTGGTGCTCCAGGCTCTTCCAAATCACTAGCGATCCGACTTGTACATCAGAATCTTAGGGGTTCTGATTCGAGTGACGCATATTTTAGAACTTTGCCTCATGTATTTTTTATTCCTCATCAAGGCTCATCATCATCTACTTCTGATGGAATAGAAAAGGTTTTTCAAAAAGCCAAAGCTTATCAGAATACAAGTTCTGAGGAATTTCCGGTTATTAGCGTTGTTTTACTTGATGAAGGTAAATAGAATCGCATTTTTAAAGGATTATTAATATGATAATGCATCTAACCTTCATTTCTCAATTATTAGTTGGATTGGCTGAAATCAGTCCCTATAATCCCTTGAAAGTTCTTCACTCATTGTTGGAGCCAAGTTATCCGGCTGATGATCCTGTTGTTTCGGTAATAGGAATTTCAAACTGGCGACTGGACAACAGTAAAAATAGTAGAGCATTATTAGTTCAAAGACCAAACTTTGATTTGGATGATCTTATTGAAACGGCCGCTCGTTTGTTAGATTCTTCCGAAATTACCCATAATGAAGCTTCTCTTAAACCTTTTGCGGAGGCCTATTCCAAATATGAAGAAAATGGACAAGCAGCTTTTCCTAATTTTCATGGACTTCGCGATTATTATGCTCTCATAAAAAGCCTTTCAAACAAGGCGCTTACTCCTGAAAATATTTATTTGTCGTTAACGAGAAATTTTGGTGGTATTAAGGAACTCACCGATGAGTGTTTAGAATATTTCAAACCTGTTATTAAAATCCTAAATGATCACAAAAGTTGGGCCTATGAACCAATACCTATTAATTCTTTAATTAATGAGAATCTTGAAAGTAAAGGTTCTAGACATTTAATGGTTATAGGCAAAAGTGATTCGATTGTGAACACTTTAACATATCAGTTGCATAAAAAGAATTTGGACCCAGTAGTAATATTTGGATCACAATTTCCGGAGGATCGTGATGATTATTCCTATAGTATATTGAGCAAGATCATGGTAAATTTTTAGATTTTTTATTTCTCAATTTGAATATATAATGTAAATTAATTAATTATGTAGATGTGTGTTGAAGCCGGACGACCTTTGATTTTGACTGATTTGGAGAGTATTTATGGTATGATTTGTCAATTTTTCCTTCGACAATATATCTTTTAAATAGAGTTTTTTATATATATTATAAATATATATATTCAACATTGATTTATTTTGTAGGGAGTCTTTACGATTTATGGAATCAAAATTATATAACAACGGGTAGCTCCGATAATCCTAAATATTTTACTCGGGTTGCTTTAGGGGCGTACGCGAATCCTATGTTGTAAGTTATATTTATTTAAGAAAATATATGCTAGCGCCAATCTTTTTTATGATTAAAATTTATCTTGCCTTTTTTTCTTTCTTACTTTAGACATATTCATCCTGATTTCAGATGCATCTTGGTTCTTGATGAAAAAAAGTTAAAAAATGCGGATCCTCCACTTTTAAATAGATTTGAAAAACAAAGGATGACAATAAACGATATCCTTAATAAAGATGAAAAGGAATTAGTCAATCAGCTGCGAGAATGGACGCGGCAAATGTCAACTATGGCTGGGGCGGCAGGAACATCATCTTATAATAATTTTATTATAGAGGATTTATTTATTGGCTTCAATAAGGAAGAAACATTGCAAAGCTTAATAATAGATATCAAGAAAAATGAACCTATGACGAGAAATGGAGAAATACTCAAAAAATGCAAAGAAAACTTAATCGCAATTTCTACATCAGATGGAATGGTTCGAATTGAGAGGTCTACTTTGGATTTTGAAGAAATTCAGCATTGGAAAAGTGTTTATTTCCAAGTTCAACATCATAATGACATAGCAGATTATTTTCAAGATCTGTTACACGGACATAATGTGAAAATCAATCAAGATGGCCATATGGTCATAATTAACACATTTTCCAACATTAACACTGACGTCAATTCCTGCTTAGAAGGAATAACGAGATGTTATGCTTTGAAACTTTCAACATTTAAAACCGAATCTCAATTTCAAAAACAAGTGAACAGATTTTGGTTTGAGTTGGATGATGATTTCTTAATATTGCAATGTGATATCTCTATTGTAAATGCGGATTGTATCAAATTAGCCAAGTTTGTTATCGAACAATGCCGGAACGAGTATTTACAAAAACAACGAAAGTCCAATGCAACGAACGTTAAACATGCTTGCATTATTCTTCATACCCATCGAGAAAATAACGCGAATGTAATTTCATTCAACTTTATGAGTGGTTGGAAACAAATCACAATCGAATCATTGATTAAACAAAAAAGACCATTATCTGTTTTAATGAAACACAGTTTATTTGATGAAATTATGACAACTTGTCCGTTCGAGGATATATTGAAGCAAGAATTGATATGGTGTTTGATATGTACGAAATATCCAGACAATGTTAATTCCATTAATCATGTCAAGTAAGTACTATTCCTTCTGAAATTTTGACTGCATCAAAGAACTTTAATGTTTATGATTCTTATTGTTCTTATTTAACTAGATATTTGAGCGAAAGCATTTTAGATCATCCAAATTTCATAGAATGTTTAAAAATGAGAACGCTAGAGTGGTTAAAAACAAATGCCAAACCTGATTGGCAATACCATGTCGCGTCCAACAAGAAATTATTATTTCCACATTCTTCGTTTGCAATGGCATTACAAGCATATACCCGTTCAACAATTCGTCATCTTATAGCGAAAATCTTATATACTCTGGAACGCCTAGGAGCTACAAAGTCATTCCTTATTCATGATTTGCCAGAATCTCAAATATCACCACAAAGTGATCAACTTCTTAACTTCTGGAAAGTTATGTTTAATGATAACAATGTAATCAATTTCAACTCATTGCCGGAGCCAATGCCAGACAGATATAAAATGCCCGTTAGCGTTTTTGATTTACAATTTCCATTTTCATTTTACTTTATGAAACAGATTGATAGTTTCAGAACTCTATATGAAGAGGAAATGTCGATACTATGTGGAAATACAAAAAATATAAGTCATGATATTTATGAAGGATATATTCAAGATTTTTCCAAAAAGGTCTTTAAATCTATAACTTTCTTGGATTCTTCTCCGTTGTTAGATGCCTCAGGCTTATATTTTGATGATTTTCTTAATGTAGTTTATAGCAGTGAAGCAAGAGCTGAAACTAATGTGTCCGTATTATCATACATTTTCAAATGTAAACTAGGTAGAGAGAATATCACAAATCCTATTCTTTTGCATATATTTTGGTGGAAGAATGCTAATTCAACCTTAGCGGCATTTCAACTCATTCACAAGTGTCCTTCGATGTTCAATGAAATTATTATGAATGAAGATGGACTATCATATGCGGAAAATTTGGAGCAACATATCGTGAATGAAATTTCTAGTTTAATGCTTAAAAAATTTTGTAATGGTCAAGAAATCGTTGAATTGCAACTCGAAATTAGAAACGTATTGAATCTCTGCGACAAGCTTTCCAACTTTAAAACGACAGAATCTTTTCAATTGTTACAATTTTGTAATGATCTATTATCAAATGGATTGATACCATTGGAGATTATTAAACAGATTGTTGAGACTAAAGTTGATGACAAATTATTTTCACCAATGTATATTTACAGAGTATTTAAAATTCTTAACAGTGTTAAAGACATAGAGCCAAATATCATCGTATCATTTGAGCAATCTTTTATCATGAAGAGTCTGGAAATTGTTCCATTCGATTCACCTTCTAGGTTAGAACTTTATCACACTTTATTCTTGGAAGATCCCTTCCCTCTTATGGGAAAAATCATTAAATGTATGCTTGAAGAAGAAAATAATCATATTCCGTTTGAATTCTTCACATGGCTGCTAGACAATCCTAGAAAAACGTTAGATTCAACATCATTTGGAATTATCAATACGTGCCTTGAGGTCAAGGGTTGCCACTCTTCAATGGCAGCTTTATTCTGTGATGTTATACAGAAAACATACTTTGCACGGTACAATCTGATGGAATTATCACCTTATTTCCATTGCGCAATTAAAGCCTTAGATAATGATCATGTTGAAGAATTACGTAAAATTACAGCGATTGCATACTTCAAAGAATTTGTTCACAAATTTTGGAATGCCTTGATTCAGGATAACCCCTTAAGACCGGTTTCATTGAACTTCAAAGGTCTTAATGCTGAATTTATGAAATTAATTATACAAATTAATGGTCACATGAACTTACCTTATAAATTAATGTATTCATTAAAACTTTATTTTCTACGAGAACTACGCGATAGAGAATCTTCGATGGGTGATATCAAAAAATTTTGTCAGGCTCAAAAATCTACTCTACCATGGCTTCAAGCTTTACCTTGGGATGATAATCACGAAGCCCCATTACAGTTCAATGTTTATTATTCTTTTGAAGATTATCATGCCGTTGAAGATTGCTTCGTATTTATTTATAGTTATAATAATCAAGAAAGGTTTGATCAATTATTTAACAAAATAAAGAATAATGGATCAATAAATTCAAGAATTTCACTTATGGGAGGTATCCTTAATCGTCTTCATGTTATAAGAACAACAAGAGGATGGAATCACGCAGAGAATCAAACAGCAAACTTTTTGAATGAAAAAATCGGGAATATAAGCCCTTTATCCAATATATACAAAAAGACTGTTCACAATATTATCACAAACCAGAATTCTGTATTGCAGCTTAATACGAAAGTTAGTAAATCGGATTTATTAATTAAATCGGTCATTGGGCACGTTATAGCATTGCACTCGTCTATTCCTGCGAAAGCATCAACACTAGCGAATTTGTTACAAAATTTGGGTCATTGTAGTGGCCTGTTTATTCCCACTTGTGCGTCAGATGTAGAATATATGATATTAAATGCTATTTTACGGGAGAGCGGTAACTTTACACGGTAAGAATTTTTTTTTTTTTTTAAAAAAAAGAGAATATGTTCAAACGCATTTTAAATTATTACTTTAATAGATATAAATGTAGATGCGGCTATATTTATCTTATTGGTAATTGTGGATTAGCCAATGGGCGAGGAAAATGCCCCGAATGCAAAAATTCTATCGGTGGTGTAAATCATAGGTCAGACGCGGGAAATTTGAAATTAGATAATATGCCAGTTCACTCAACTATCAATGGAAAAGAAGAAAAGGGATATATTGGGGAAGGCTTAAATAGGGATATCAATCACAACCTTCGCAATTTATCTCCTACTTCATATAGGATTCTTCATTTGTTTGTTCATTCGATAATTGGAGCTTGGGCACCTTCGGACACTGCTACTACATTTATACAAAAAAATAATAGACTTGAAATTGCAAATGATAGTGTGGAATATTGTATGGGACATATTAGGAATGATTGGGGAATTCTATTAAACCTTTTGGATTGTTCTGAAGAAAATCTAGCCTTCTTGTTACACGCAATCCTTGATAGAATGTTTCAAACTCCACCAAGAAATGCAACCTTGAAGACACCTCACGAGCGTAGAGAATGGGAAAGTCATTTCTCACAAGGCTATGTTTCTCCTTTAATTAAAAATATTACAAAAACAACTACCGAATATCGTGTAAAACTTGCCAACCTTCAAGGAAATTCGAGCATAATCGAAAAGGAAATTGATCAAACAATACCAATGGATGAGAAATATATACATGAATATTTACCAAGGCTTTGGAGGTCTATAGGAACAATGAGTTTTCAAGGTTTTCGTGCTTATTACAATTCGGATTTAGAGAAGCATGAAGCGCGTTTTCCTTTTATCTCAGTATTCTTCAAGTATCTTGATAAATTAGAAAAGATAAAATACCTTTGGCCGATAGTGAATTTTGTTCAAATAATATCATCACTCCTTGAACATCGTACGAGTCGAGAAATGGCACGAGAACAAACATTTCAGCAATTTATAGACGAAGAGTCTAATGATGGAAAATCAGAAGAAAGATTGAAATTCTTAACTTCAAATTTCAATGACTTTGCTAATGCATGGAATTCGGTTATTGATGATGTGAATCATTTCCAATGCCACGAGCTTCAAGAACCAAAACCGGATATAAATTTGACATCTCCAATTGCACTTGCTTTAATCGAGCCAAAGGATTCGGGCGTGTACCTTTGCGCCATTTTGGAATATTTGATTGGGTTACAAAATAATTTCTTACAGGAAGTATTAACGATTCCTATAGGATCTACTAAATCACTTAAATTTATGGAAGAGCCTTATTTTATTCAGGAAAACACCGTTTTATCATCATCTTCAAGAGCATATCATGCTAATTCAGCAGAAAGTACTACTCGTTACTACCTTCAATCCCTTAGAATTGATCAAATAAAACAAAGGAATTTCATAAATTACAGGTGGGATGATGATACTCTCCAGAATAATAGTTATCGTAACCTTGAAGTAGGATGTGGTCGGGTTATAATTTATGATTTACAAAAGATTGAAATAGAGCTTGCTCGTAGATTAGTTTTTGAAAAAGTTCATGTAGATACTTTGAATGATTCACAAGCATATATGGAGCCTTTCCCTTATTACATGGAATTATTTCAAGGACATATGAGAATTCTTGGTGATATCAAATCTTCAATCCATCAACAGAAAATTCCAACTGACAAGATTCCACTGATTATGGGCGTAGTACAAATGACCAGCACTTCATATTCATTATCTTATGATGACGCATCTGAACTTCTATCTTCATTAGAAATTTTGCTTGGTTTCGTAAAACGTACATCGGTTGGAAACGAAGAAACAAAAATTCTTGATTATGTTAATCAATGGATGAGATTATCCGTATTATTAAAAAACAAATCATTCAAAAATTTATTAAACACCGGATTATGTCTCAAACATTTAATAGATCTGTATGAAATGATCGAAGAACAAGTTGCAAATTCTGTGGTAAAATATATAGATGACAAATTCAAAGTTGAACTCACGAAAGAAGTGCAGGATGAAATTGATTCGACTGTTGAATTCGATCGTTCTTCAACTAATAAAAAACGTATACCAGCAGAAGTATTTGTCCTTGCATTAAAAAGATTTATGCTAAGATTTTTAAAGAATTTTGATAAGGATCAAGTCCCATTAAGCTATTATATAAAAGATGAAGGGCTTAATTTGTGGCCGGCCGAAATTTCGGATGAATTGTTAGAAATATTTCCGGAATCCTTATTAGTATGCCATATTTATGCGGCATTTGTATATGTATCAAGGTAAAAAAAAATTAAAATATTGTATATTGCATTTTTTTTTATTTTTATTTTTTTTCAAAACTAATAAATTTTAATATTGAATTTTGCAACAGGAAATGAATAATAAATACATCAGTTGGAAATTGGAATATTTTCTCAATGAAAAGAAATAACTCATTGTATTCGATTTATTTGTAACTTAGAATTATATATAGATATATATGTTTTCATTAAAGTTTAAATAAGATCACAGATGAAAGAAAGTCACCCATATATCTAATTAATAAATAAAAAAAAATAAAAATTAATTTTATAATATATTAATTAATTTGAATTTAATATTATTTCTAACTTACTTTATTGAATCAATTCATTGAAAAACTCGTGAAATCCATTTAATTTTGAAGATAGTAATGATCATCATATGGGGCCTTTGCAATAGAAAGGGGGGAAACTGCCGGAAAATTAAAAAATGAGTTAATGCTAAATTTGAACATATTTCAGCCTAAAAATCATATTTGACGTATAAAGTAAAATTGATTTTTTCCGGCAGTTTCCCCCCTTTCTATTGCAAAGACCCCATATGATCCACCTTGTTATATGATTTGCAATCTTTGTATATTAGTCTTGTAAATATGTAAAACATTAAATTTTTTTTTTCATAAAATTTACATTACCTACATTATTTTTTTTTGTATTTTGTTGGTCTTGTATTTTCTTCCAAATTAGCCCATTTAGATGGTTTATTACTTGCACAACGATAATGTTTACAATTTGAATGTAAGAACTTTCTTTTGTTTACCCGTAAAATTATTCTCATGACAATCTATATTATTTCAACTTTGATAATCGAATCTGTCATATGAAGAATAATTTTGTATGAACTGTTTATCGGGCGCGAAAACCTATCTTCCATCTTTCTATTTTCTACTTATCATTCCAAATTTATCTCTATAATAACAATTAAAAATTCTTTGTATTGGTATTTCAACTTTATCAAATTAAAAAAAAAAATAACGACACCTCACTATCATGTTACAAAAGCGTAACTTTTCCTCTATCAATCCTTTTTTTTTTATTTATTATATCGTGTAGATTTATCGTTAAGTAACAATTAAATGAAATTTGAAAAACAAGCGTGGCCAGACATTTACATAACATGATCCATCAAATCCAAATTAGTGACGTAAAAACAAGTTTGCATATGAAACATTAACTTAAAGAAACACAATGGAAATTCCTTCATCGCATTGCATAGTATAGAATGTATCTAAGCAAATTAAGCTACTCCCCATGAAAAAATTATCAAAGATTGCAAAATCGTCTTGAAATAGGGAATGGGAGAACTTGTCAAAATTATTTTATATGCGATTGTTTCTGTAGAAATCAGTTGATATGCTTCACGATTTTTTGCCTCTGATCTAAAATCTAAAATCGCATCAAAATTGAAATTCCAAAATAAATTCTACTTGAAACTTGCATATTTATTTTTTTGAGAATAATCGGCGTAAATTATCTTATAATTCTAACCGGAATTCATACAAGTTTTTACAGAGCCGATCCAAAGTTAATTCGTTAAAATTACCTTTTGTGGTAACTTTTATTACTTTTTGTTAATATTCGTAAACTGAAATTTAATAATTGTAATTCTTTAATAGCAAAACTGTCATGTGAGATCGATTCAAGAAATAATAAATCCAACAATGGATAACATTTAAATACTAAACGTCCGGTCAAAGTTCGTTGTTATAACCATTGCATTCCTGGTGGTATGAAGTAGACCCTGAATAATTTGAAGAAATTACTTGAACCACATTATTCAAAATTTAAAAGACGAGATACTGGTAGTTAGACAATCTGTTCAATGTCAAATTTATATGAAATGACAGTCTTCCTGAAGATAAACAGTAAATGAGGATAATAACATTAAAATTCATCTGTATTTGTAATTTGACCTGAGTGATCCAGAAAATAGCTTTGTTATTTCATTGCTATATGATTATTTTAAAGTTAGCTTGTTACCTGTGATTCATGTAATAGGATTCTTCTTAATTCTTGACCTATAAATATTTTATTATCTGACATTCACATCCTTCCCTTAATACATTTTTAATCTGTCTGGAAATATAGAATAGATGTTATAGTTATTCCGAATGAGAAACATTTCCCTGGAATATACAGTATTTGTTAACCATACTATATCGGTATGGATTAAATCCAACCAAAATTTAACAAACATTAAATGATATTTAGCTCATTAGCTTTTTCTTATTGAGATAATCAAAAGATTAGTATTTTTATTGATATGGATATTTTAATATAGTATGGATGGAATTATTACATATAAGGTATGGGTAACAATTATAAATATGTATTTTAAGTTATGATTTAATTTATGATTTTTTTTTACATTAATATTTTTATCAAAGGTAATCCACATGCAAGAATCATTTGTGAAGGTTCTAATCTAATAAAACAGAGCATTGGTCAGTTGATTCACAAATGGGGCGAATGCTGAGAAAAGAGACCAAATTATAAAAAAAATTAATCAATGTTCTGAATCAGATGATAAAAGTTACATCTAATTTACTTGTGAATACCAAAAAAAAAAATAAATAAAGTTTATTTTCTACAAGAGTTGAGTTTCAAGAAGTGAAATTTTTTACAGAAAATTACAAACATTTAATTCTAATAAAACCTTTAATAAGAATTAGTAGTTCCAAATTTAATAATACCCAACTTATGAAAATCTATAATTACTCTCTTACTGGCTCTTCTAATACCGCAAAATCCAACAATAAACAACGAAAGTGTAATTTTCGGTGTACGATACGTCCATCTTTTAAAAACGGGCGCCAATGCTATTGAAAATAATTGGTGTTCCAAATCACCTACATAATCCATGTTTAACTCGTGAAAATATTTAGGTGAATAATCTACGATAATTTCTATTAATCTGCTTTCGTCTAGATAAGTAGAACCACACAAAAGGTAAATGCTTTCTAATTGTAGGCAACCTTTTAAAATCATTTTTAATGTTGCAGATTCTTCATCTTGAATGACGGTGCGTAATGACTTCAGATTTGAACAAAATTTTGCTACAGCCAAATTCAATGAATCGTCATTGGTATTATGAAGATCAAGTTCTCGTAAATTCCTCCCACTATTCTCTAAGAATGTAGTTAAAGGTTTAGGAATCAAAACATTATAATAAAATTTTAAGATTTGCAAGTTTGGAAGGGATATGTATTCCATATCTTCAAACCCTTCGAAACGAAATGATAATAAAAGTTCTTGTAAATTGGTGAGTTTAGAAATAAACGACAAAGGGATAAGATATCTTCCTTCCAAGCGTAATTTGGTTACAGTATCATTAAGGTTTGTTATTAGAGGAGGTACATACATAACATCATTACATTCATGCAATATGTCCAAGTACTTTAAATTTCTCTGAACAGAAATCAGGTCCGTTAACCCATTTGAGATAACATTTTCCAAAGTGATACTTAATGATTCTATATTATGACAGATTTGTGACATGTGATAGAAAATTACTGAATCGATATTCGAACTACAAACAAATTCCGTAATAGTACTCAAACTTTCTTTCGCTCCAGGATAAGTGGTGATCGGTATATTTGGAATGAGAAATCTTCTAGTAGAAAATTCTAGTTTTTTCAAAGTAACTTGACCCATGAGCATTTTATATATCTCTTGCGAGACTACTAAATTTTTTCTATCGTTGGGTTGTTGATCTTTAAGCAATCTGAGAATTCCATAAACAGTATCGTTCACCGAAAGATTTTTGATGAACTTTATATAATCAAATAAAGGAGGTTTCGAAGTTGAGGTTGATATGATGATATCATTCTCGCGTAAAATTTCTTTAGATTCATCAGGAAGATAACTGGTTATAAGATTATAATTTTGAATATTTCTCCATAATATTCGAACGGAAACATCACACCAAAGATGATTGACTAATGAACATGATCGTAAATCCTTTTCTTTTAAGTTTTCAAAAATTTCATTTAAACAATCATATGGGAGATGACAAGGCATTTTATAAAAAAAAAAAATGGTTAAAAAAATTTTTCTTCGGTTTTAAAAATAAAAATAAATAAAAAAAAAATTTTTTTTTTCGGGTTTTTTTTTTTAAAAAAAAAAAAACAAAAGATGTTATATCGCATATTGTGGAACGTCCGGGATATATTTATACTTTGGAATACATTTTTGGAAATGATCTGCGCATGCGCCACAGAGTTTTCTAAAAAAAAATAAAATAATAATTTTGTTCTTCGTTAGTTTACTTAGTCAAATGAGGTTTTTTATTGTGACTTAACCATGTTTGCAAACCATATGTGGGAAAAGGACCAAATTGTAAAAAAACTTTTTAAAATAATTAAAGTTCTGGATCAAATGATAAAAATTGTATCTATTTTACTTAGAAATAAATTTTTGAAAAAATTCAATTTGGTCCTTTTCTCTCATATATCAGACGTGACAAAATTCAAAAATTGTGTTCAATAATGAGATTGAGGGTGGCAAATTAACGGTTAATTAAAATTGACCGGTTAATTGACCATAATATATTTATTTGTGTTCCTAAACCGGGTAAATTTTATTGGATGAAATTAGTTGATTATATATATATATATTTTTTTAATTTGTCAGACTAAATTTCCTATTTATTTATTTTCAGTTTCTAGAATTTTTGAAAAATCCGGAAATATTTCCAAATACCTAGACCAGTGATTTTAATTTTAAATATTTTAAATTTAATTTTTTTAAATTTTTTTTAATTTTAATTCAAATTAAAAAAAATTTTTTATATTTTTTAAATTTTTTTTTTTGTTTTTAAGTTTTTTTTATTTAAATTTTTTTTAATATAATATATATGAATTTTTTTACTTTTTAATTTAAATTTTTACATTAAATTTTTTGATATATTATTATTTATTTATTTATAATTTTTTTTAATATTTTTTTTATAATTTTTATATTTTTGTAAATATTAATAAATTTATTAAATTACAAATCATTATTTTTAATTTTTTTTCAAATTGTTATATTTATTATCCCTTAAATCGTAGGGTTTTGCAGGCAAATTTGCCTGCTTATTTATTATAAATTCTCTTCTGATTTACTTTTATAAATAATTAATACTTTTTAAAATTTTTTTTTTTAAATTAATTTTTATAAATATATAATAAATTATAGTAAGTTTTATCTTTTAATTATATATTAAAAAGTTTAAGATTACTTATAAGCTAAAATTTGTAATTTTTTAAAAAAATTTATATTAAAAAATTTCATGATTAATCTATGATAAACTTTTTAGGATTTACTTTTAATTATATTAATTATAATAGAATATTATAAAATTACTTATAAAGTAAACATTTCTTATTATAATTTTTATAAATTATTAAAAAATTTTATGACTTTAATTAATGATAAAGTGATTCAATTAGTATACAAACATAAAAAAATTTTAAAAAAATTATTATAAGAAATTATTTGAAACTTAATTTTAAAATTAAAATATTTTAAAAACCTTTTAAAAAACTTAAAATCTTTGTTAATAAAGTTAATAAAATATATATTAAACTATATTTTTTATATAATAATGATATTACTAAAATTAATATTTAATATTTTATAAAGAAATTAACTCTATTTTTTACTTTGTAGACAAATTTGCATACTTTACAGTTTAAGATATAAGATATTATAAAACATTAACAAAATCAATTGTCTAGATAAATTTATGATTTTAATGTAATAGATATTAAAAATGAAAAACAATTAAATATAAATGTAATCAATTAATATTTTAAATTAAAAATAAACTTATCCAACTTAGTCTGATTCAAACAAAAAGCAAAAGTTTTAAACTTCAAAATTTATAATGGAAGCATTGAAGTTATCACAAGCATTAATACTGAAATAAATACTGTTAGATATTTTTTAGTTACTAAGCAAAATTATAAATACAGTCAAACCTTGATATAGCGAACCTTTGATATAGTGAATTTTTAAATCAAATATATTAAAATTACCCTTACTATAGTGAACTAACCAATTAAATTCTTTAAAAAATTCGTTATAAGCTTATAACGAAGTTGATATCCAGATCCTAGAATTCGTTATATCAAGAGTTCACTGTATAAAAATCAAAATCAAAAATCAATTACTTTAACATTAATGTAAATTCTTTTAAAATTGCTATACCTTGACTGTTTATAAAACTCTAGGCCTCATACTAAATAACAAATATTCTTAAGTGGATAAGCATAAGTAATCCTTTTAATTGAAATAACATTTAAATTAATACATTTAAAAGAACTTTATTATAGATTCAGAAATGATCAAAGAATATAAATGTCTTGAAATTATAGCAAACAGCCCATTACCTATATAAAAAAAGAAACAACATAACAAATAATACAATTAAAAATAACAAAACCTAAAAAACATCTATTATCATACTTTCTTTATTAGTATTAATAAAACAGGCAAAATTTATCACGTGACGAAAGATGGATCATTACCCCATATAGTTTTAAAGATTTTTTTTTTTTACTTTTTAAACGATTATCATAAATAAAAAGTTTTATTGTATCGTAGTGATCACTAATTATTTTAATTATTTTGTGATTTAAAATATAAATTTGTTACACATATATAAGATATATTTATTCTTAGGAGAAATCAACTTTTGCCACGAGTTTACATTTGCATTAAAAGTTACACAGCAAATTTAGCATAAAGATAATTGGTCAACTCTTGATTCTAAAATATAAAAATTTTGTCCTGTATAGAGAGCAAATCTACAAAATGGCTCCGTTACGCTCATTCCTTATTAGTTGTATTTTAATACTCATCATATCAGCAAACACATTTGCATTTTATTTGCCAGGTGTTGCTCCTCGCGATTATAGAGACGGCGATGAAGTAGAAGTGCATGTTAATTCCCTCACACCGATGATGGGACCCACAACACAGCAACTTAAATCGGTTATTCCTTACGATTATTATTATAACCCTTTCCATTTTTGCCAGCCAAAAGAATTAAAAAGCCAACCCGAATCATTAGGAAGTATTTTATTTGGTGACCGTATTTTCAGCTCTCCTTATCATGTATGAAATATTTAATTCTTCTCTCATTTATTTTTCAAATGCATAGTTTTAATCAAATATTACTTTGATGAAAATCAAAATAATATGATTATTAAAAAGCTTTATGTATTTGCCAATCTTTTCTTTTACAAAAAAATTAGCTCAAAATGAACGAAAACAAAACGTGTGAATTTCTTTGCAAATCAACGGTACCCGCTGAAGATGCCCAATTCATTAATCAGCGTATACGGGAAAACTATGCGATTAATTGGCTTATTGATGGACTTCCAGCTGCTAGTAAAAAAATTGATACTAAGACGCGTACTTATTTCTACAGCATCGGGTTTGAATTAGGAGAACAATCTACAACCTCACCTGAACCATCTTTACATAACCATTATGATATTACAATTCAATATCATATTCAAGATAAGAACAAATTTCGAGTTGTCGGTGTGATTGTAAAACCAGAAAGGTATTACTACATTCACATTTTATGTATACTTTTGGGTTAGCATAAGCTCTCACTTATTAATATTTAATTCTTTTTCTAACAACAGTAAAAAATATACATCACAAGCTCTTGCTGAAACATGTGAACCTACTGAAAAATTTACTTTAAGCGAAACTGATTCTAACGAAGTATTTTACACTTACAAAGTAGAATGGATTGTGAGTACTTTTTGCATACAAATATGAAAGGATTTTTTTTCTTTAGCTACTTAGTAAATTCATTTTGTTATCGATTTTCATTTAGCCCTCTTCAACCGCATGGGCAACACGATGGGATAATTATTTACATACTTTTGATCCAAGAATTCATTGGTTCAGTTTGGTAAATTCAATTGTCATTGTGTTGTTCTTGACAGGTATGGTTGCTATGATATTACTTCGTGCTTTGCACAAGGATATCTCTCGATATAATCAAATTGAGGCCCAGGTATTTTACACTATTTGATTTATTCTCAATTACGCGTCTAATTTTATCATCACATTAAATATGTTTGCAATTTATAGGAAGATGTTCAAGAAGATTTTGGATGGAAATTGGTTCATGGTGATGTCTTCCGTCCTCCAGCAAACGTCATGTTGTTGTCTGTATTTTTGGGAAGTGGAGCGCAGTTATTCTTTATGACTGCTGTTACTCTCGGTTTGTATTAAAATTTTGATTAGAAATAGAATTTATTAATGTTTATTTATTATTTATTTATTTATTTATTCGTAAAAATTTATTACAGTCTTTGCCGTCCTTGGTTTTCTTTCACCTTCAAATCGTGGTTCTCTTGCTACAGTCATGATCATATTTTATATGCTATTTGGTTCTATTGCTGGATATGTTTCTGCTCGTGTATACAAAATGTTTAATGGCGATTCATGGAAAAAAAACGTTTTTATAACAGCTTTCTTATTCCCATCGTAAATGATTATTTATTTGTTTTTAATGAAAAAATTTCGAATGCTTTTTAATTCATCGGAAGCTAATGCCAAGAAAAAAATTTTTATTTTATTCTTTATTTTATTTACAATTATTTGCAATTCAGACTTATTTTCACCATTTTCGTCGTTCTAAACTTTTTCCTTGTCTCAGCCAAGTCTTCTGGTGCAGTCCCTGCCACCACATTATTAGCCATAATTGGGTTATGGTTTTTAATATCTGTTCCTTTATGTTTTATCGGTTCATTCTTTGGATTTAGGAAACCTGTATGTAATAATATATTTGTTGAAGGGAAGCAGAAAACAAAAGTATTTACTTATTTCTTTTATTTAAATTTAGAAAATTGAACATCCAGTTCGCACTAATCAAATCCCACGGCAAATACCCGATCAAGTATTTTACCTACGACCAATTCCTTCCATGCTTATGGGAGGTGTACTTCCGTTTGGTGCTATCTTTATTGAATTATATTTCATAATGAATAGTATCTGGGGAAATAAAGTTTACTACTTATTCGGATTTGCCGCTTTGGTATTTGTAATTCTTACCATCACATGTTCGGAAGTCACAATCTTATTGTGTTACTTTCACCTTTGTGCCGAGGTTAGCTTAAATAATTATCGATTTCCTTTTTAAATTATTTCGTATGAAGTTTCAGGCTTATTTATTTTATTTTCTTTGTCCTCCTTATTTACCTTTTTAGGATTATCATTGGTCTTGGAGGGCATTCTTAACATCAGGGGCGTCTGGATTATACATCTTCATCTATTCCATTATGTATTTTGCAACTAGGTTACAAATTACATCTTTAACAAGCACCGTAATATATTTCGGATGGTCAGGAGTCATGAGTTTAATGTTCTTTGTTCTTACTGGTAAGCCTATACTTTAATCTCTCTTTTTTTTGGTGGATCATCGTAAGTATTTCTAATATTTTATTTCACGCATCATCTAGGGACAATTGGTTATTTCGCATGCCTTGCTTTTATCCGCAGGATTTTTATGAGTATCAAAGTTGATTAAAGAAAAAAGATAACGATAGCAGTTCAAGATGTTACATCAATGAAGTTTGTGTTACAAATGTTACAAGCCACAATATAGTCGATTGTGACAGAATATAATTGTATTTAGATGTTGTACCTAAATCTTTTTTGTACTTTTCTTTTCTATATTATACGGGGAGATTTTAATATTTATATAGTTGACAAGTTATTTTAAAAATTATTGAACAGGTTGACCTAGATATTAATAATAATATAGTTTGATAATCAAATTTTTTTTATTTTGTATTTTTTAGATAAATTTATTTTAACATAAGATATAAATAAAAATTTATTAATAATAATTTTCCTGGGAAAATATTGAAGAGAAAGGTAAATTATTTTGAACAAAGCGTTTTTGTTTTATAACATAAATAGAATAGTAATAGATAACTGGAAAATTCAATCATTGTATCGATGTATCGATCTTTACTGTAACAAGCTAATCTTTAACATAATCAATTTTATGGGAATTTTATGCATCAGGATCAGTCCGAAATAAACAAATAGCCTGTCAAACTCGTAAAAAGGCGTTGTTTTAGGAAATGGGCGTTCATCATTTTTTGAAAATATATCGTAATTATTTTAATTTTTTATCTGGCTGAAGTTAAGTTATCTGTTATCTCGAACAATATGATTATGATTATGATCTTTTTGCATAAGATTTGATGATCTTATAATAATTTTATCATGATCCTGATTATCTTAGTAAAATGGCGTAAATCGTTATTTTAGTTATGTTACACGACATTTATTTTCTTTTAAATTAATGTCTTTTAAATCTCATCAATTTTACTTTGGCGTCAACTCATTTTATCACGTCGTTTTTACTTCAAATAAAATATCGAGTTTGTTTTTTGTATAAAGAGAGCAAATTTCTTTTTGTTGGAGGACTTATCTGCTTTCTAAATGTTTTATAGTTTAACAACTGCAGCAGATTACATTGCTATCCAAAGTAAGAATTTTTTATTTTTTTTATAATTTGTTAACTTCCATTCAGAAAAAATTTTTCTTTCTTTATTAACGATGAAACTTTTTTATTTTTTCAAACCTATACAGTCTGGAAATCATCATCCACCGGATTTTAAACTTTCTTAATTTTCCCTATTCCATCTTTTTAATTAATATAATTTTTAAATCCATTTCCACTGTACAAAAATAATTTGCATCATAGAAATCATTTTTCCTCATTTTTTTGCATATTTTTCTTTTAAACATGTTTAATTTATTGATAAAACCGATTAGATTTGTTCGCCCTGTTTCTTTGGTTTCTTTTGCAAAACCTTTGGTCGCAACGCGTGGCCTTGCAACGGTAAAAGATCAATCATTTACTCTCAACAAAAAACCACCTCCTCCAACCGCACCCTATGCTCCCGTTTATAACAAACCAACTCCCGCAACCCTCAAATTAAAATCTGGCCAAGTTTTTTCTGGCACCTCTTTTGGAGCAAATGTTCATGTTTCTGGAGAAGCGGTGTTCACAACATCTCTGGTTGGATATCCAGAATCCATGACTGACCCATCTTATCGGGGACAAATCCTCGTCTTCACCCAACCCCTCATTGGGAATTATGGTGTTCCAGGAATCTTCAAAGATGAATATGGCTTGCTCAAATTTTTTGAATCGGACAGAATTCATTGTGAAGGAATTGTTGTTAGTGATTATGCATCTCGTTATTCACACTGGACTGCGGTTGAATCGTTGGGCGAATGGTGCACCCGTTTTGGAGTTGCTGCAATCTCCGGAGTTGACACTCGAGCAATTGTTCACATCCTAAGAGACCAGGGTTCAACCCTCTCCAAATTGTGCATCGGAGAAAATACGGATTTCTCCAAAATCCCATATTCCGATCCAAATGAACGAAATCTCGTTGCAGAAGTTAGTACTGCGGTCCCTGTTTCTTACAATCCCTTCGGGGATGTAAGAATTGGTGTAGTCGGTTTGTTTTTTTTTTTTTTTTTTTTGATTTTTCTTCATTCTTTCAATTTTCAAACATCATGATTTACGTTTTCGATTTCCTTAGATTGTGGTGTTAAAAATAACATCATTCGAGCCCTTGTAAAACGCGGAGCCGCTGTGACTGTTCTTCCGTGGAATTTTCCCATCAACAAAGTTTCGGATCAATTTGACGGCATCTTCATCAGCAATGGCCCTGGAAATCCAACAAAAGCCGTGGACACAATCAAAAACATGCGTCAAGCATTGGGCTCGTTTCAACGCCCAATTTTCGGAATTTGCATGGGCAACCTGATTTTGGGTCTTGCAGCAGGGCTTGATGTGTATAAACTCCGTTTTGGAAATCGGGGTCATAATGTTCCCGCTTTGAACATGCTCGATGGGAAGTGTCAAATCACTTCCCAAAATCATGGTTTGTCTCTCTTTTTCTTTTGACGAAGATGATTTTTTTTTTCTTCAAGATTTTAAAATTTTTTTTTTTTGGAAATAAGGTTATGCATTGCAAGATAACAATTTGCCAACTGGATGGACAAAGTATTATGTGAACGCAAACGACGGCTCAAACGAAGGAATTCGCCACAAAACGCTCCCATTCAAGAGCGTCCAATTCCATCCTGAAGCAAAAGGTGGACCTCAAGACACGGAGTTCTTGTTCGAAGAATTCCTTTCAAATGTTCGCGCTGATAAAACCCAACGTGAAGGGATCAAAACCTTTGTTCCAGAAACATTCGTTTCACAATCGCAAGTTTCCCCGTCCACCCTTCGTGATTGAGCACGCATCAACTTTTCTTCGGAGGCCTTTGCTCAAAAAAAAAATTTTCACTTTTTTGTACAACCACTTGAATTGGATGATTTTCAGATTTGAGATTAGCAATTTTTATCGGACATTTTTTTTTTCATATTTTTTGTAATTAGTTTTTCATTTTTTCATTTTTAATTTTCTTTATCATGGAACCAACAAAAAAAAAAAAAAATTATTTCGAATTTTGATTTTAATAAAGTTATAATTTTTAAAATAAATAATGTCTGATTGTAAAAATTCAAAATAAATAATGTCTGTTATATGTTAAAAATCCAAAATAAAAATCTACAAATTATTTGTTCTTTCCGTTGAGATTACATTCGAATCACAATGCAATCTTCATCAGTACCATAAGACCTTCTTGCTAGCTCAAAATCGTCCATGGAAATCATGCAATAACGTTCTGTAATCCCAGGATCACGATATATGAGACAATCAGAATTTGGGTCAAAGCCAATAAGAACAATAAAGTGTCCTGTTACCAAACATTACAAGAAGTAATTTATTAGAAATCTTTGATAAATAACTTACGAAATAAGAAAATTTTAAAAAGAAATATTTACCAGTATAATTACATCCTCTTAATTTATCCAGGATACAATCAAAACTACTGCATAAAGAAATGCAGCAGAATTGCTTAGTCTTTCCGCAGTTATTATCATATTAGTTTCATATTTATGAAATTGAATATTAAACACGAGATCATAAAGACATACCTTGCATAATTGACATTTTAAAAGACGAGAATTTACTAAAGCTATTATGGCAAATTTAGAATTAAACAAAAATCGTTTGAAATCTTCAAGAGGAAGCACCCTATTAAATGAAAAAAAGGACCATATACAATGATTTATTTTTATATATATATTGGGCTTTATAATCCTTATAAAAATAGGTTTCAAAACGCACATCTGTACAACATTAACGTTGTAATTCTTTGCTATTGGGAATAATCTATTAACCCGACGTTCATCTTCATCAAAAGCTTAATGAAAAATGAAAGAAAATTATAAATAAATTATATTTAAAAAGAATCGATTGTCACGTGCATATTGATTCAATTTTACTTGATCTATAATATTCGTTATCTCTGTATTGAGATCTGACTCCTGCATACGAGGTATAATATGTAAAGTCAAGGTCAGGTATGTAAAATCGGAATAAGAACGCCTAAAGGGAAATAATGGAAAGAAAGTTTTATTTGGGGGTTATTTGAAAGTAATTAAACAATATTCAAGAGAATATCGGAAATGATTTCGAATATCGAAACTCTTTTTCGGAGGTCGTTTTTTGGAAGGATTTTTGATATTCGAAATCATTTTCGAATATTTACTATTTATTTATTTGCAAACAAATATTCGAGTATCCTATTTTCCGAAAATATAATTCTTACCAGGTCTATTGTCCAAATACTAGAGACTGCAACTGTTTTATTGAGTTCCCGTAATTCTACTTCAACAAAACCTAAACCTCGTAAAACCATACAAACACAAGCAAGTCCGCAATCAAAGGAATCTTGCTGTAATACGTGAGGAACTTTAAATTTGGAGCTGCTTACTTGAACGATTGAATTTTCCATTTAGTTCCTCGGTAGTACATTTGGCGAAAGGTTATTTATGGAATTTTAAAGGTGTTATCGTTTCTGGAAAATAATGTTTTCATTGTATGAAATTTAAGTTGTCATACTAACTATTCATACTATGGAATATCGAATATATAAATTTAGTAACGATCATTTGATTATGATGTCAATATTAGATTGCATAAACTAAAAAAAATATATTCCTTATAGTCAACAATTGGGATCTTAACAGTTATATTAAAATTTTTTTTTTAATTTTAAATTATTAGAAAAATATTTAATACTATCATCCTACCAAAAGTATTTAATCATATGATTTTTTTATATTATTAAATTAAATTTAATAATTAATATTTATATTCAAATCTTGTTTTATTTTCTATAAATTATTAAAATCACGTTACTGATCCGATTATTTATCATTTTGCATGATTAACATATGTGTTAACTGAATCCCGACCCGATCCGACTTCACCTGACCTGTATATCATTGTGAATTCATGTTTGTTAACAGAATTTTTTCTAATGAAAATTATTTAATATAAATTATAATATAATATATTTAATGAAAATTTAGATTCGCATATTTTTGAACATACTGAACAATTTTACTTGGTTTTTAATAAGAAGTATCAACCGAGTGATTTAGACAATTTTTTGGATTTTATAACTTTCAAAATTGACATCAGTTAATCAAAGTACTTAAATTACTCTTTGAAATACTGAGGATAAAAAATTTTTAGATAATATAATTACGAAAACGTTCTTGAATCTGATTCAGAGCTCTATTAGAATTATAATTTTTTAAATAATGATACATAATTCCATGTTTTTTTAATGAATCTGATGGTGAATTTGTCTTTAAGGATATTGTTAAGGTAATATATGTAAATCATAATCTACTGATTGATCAATTTAAAATATAGAAAATATTTATTTTTAATAAAATTGTATTACATGTGATATTGATATATCTGAAAGAAATATTTCAAATTATTTAGGAAGAGATACAGCTTTTCAATCAATATTTGATGCTGGAAATGAATGGCAATTTCAGTTCATATTTATAAGCTGAAATGCGTAATGATCTTAAAGTAACACAAGAGAAAAAAGATTCAATTTTTCAAAAATTAACGGAAGCAACGGAATCTGAAGTTTATAATAACGAAGTACAGTAAGATAATTAGATATGTTACATTTTATTATAATATCTTGAAATTTTACATACTGACTTTATTTACATTATATAGTTATCTAATGAATTTAGTAATACTTCACAATTACTAAGAACAATAAATGACCATTGCAAACAACATAATTTAATATTATTTAAAAATAAAATTCACAGAAAATGATCGACCAATTAAACCCTTTAATTTTTTGAATATAAATCGCCATTTTTTTTTTTTTTTTAAAAGGTCGATCCGGTCCGATCTATAATTGTAATAGGTTTGAGATCGGTACATTCTTATGATGCGAAATTATCGAATCAAATTAACATCATCCAATAATAATTAAACAACACATAAGTGTGACAAAACTTAATATTATAAAAACTTTCATCAAATGGACGAAAAAATTTACCTTTGGTTCCCTTTTTTTTTATTTTTATTTTAACAATGATATATAAATTTCTTGTAGCTATTACTTTGATAGCGCTACATGCGCTATCGGTAAGTGAAGCTGCAGTAATGGCCATCGATTACGGAACGGATTGGTTTAAAGTCGCCCTCGTAAAGCCGGGAATACCTCTTGATATAGTGTTAAATAGAGACTCAAAGCGTAAAACCCAAGCAGCGTTGACAATACGTGGTGAAGAAAGAATTTATGGTTCTGATGCTGTAAATCTTGTAAGTGAAAATTAAAAATATGGATTATTTTTAATAAAAAATCATATAATTCTTAAAATCGTGATCATTTATTGTAAGATACAATCTATATTGCGACTTTATAGTGATCCATAGATAACGCTTGAATTGATATGAATTTAGGGTGCACGGTTTCCACTCAATACATATTTTAGTGTCAAAAAGGTTCTCGGACGATTGGTTGATGATAAGATCATAAAAGATTATCAGTCAGTATTTCCGAATAAAATAGTACCAGATCCAATTCGTGGAACAGTTGTTTTTCAACATAATGAGACTACTACTTTCTCGGTGGAAGAACTTCTTGCAATGCAATTTGCTCATGCCAAAGAGCAGGCCGAGGCGGCCGCTCAAGAAGCCATTAAAGATGTTGTAATTACGGTATTTATTGAATTTCAATGTATCACATGCTCATCCACAAAATTTCTTTAGTAAATCTCTTAAATCACGATTTTCATGCGTATTAGGTACCTCCATATTATAATCAATTCGAAAGGCAAGCAATTTTAGATGCTGCCGATCTTGCTGGTCTTCATGTTCTTACTTTGATCAATGATGTAACAGCCGGTGCGTTTTATAGCGTTCTGCTTATCTTTTTTTTCAAGCTTCCCTTTGCATTTGATGGATCATGTTAATATTTATTATACTGAATTTATAATTTAGTTGGATTGAACTACGCGATTTCTCGTTTTACTTCGTTTACGGAAGAGCCGCAATATCACATGTTTTATGATATGGGCGCTGGTAGTACTAAAGCAAGCTTGATAAGTTTCAAAACTTCAAATATAAAAGATGTGGGACGCTTCAATAAAACAATCATCAACCTTGAAGTGTTATCAGTTGGTTATGATCGAACCCTTGGCGGACAAGAATTTGATATTCGCCTTCAAAGATATTTCGCCGAAGAATTTGACAAGAAATTTAGTGGAAAATTAAAATCATCTATATTCACATCGGAACGTGCCATGACTAAACTTTATAAAGAAGCAAATAGAGTGAAACAAATTCTCAGCGCCAACACGGATGCTATTTCTTCGGTTAGTAACTAAACCGAAAAATTTTGCTTTAACTTATATCATAATCTCACATATAATATAATTTCGTTATCGCGCGTTAATTTTGCAGATAGAAAATTTACACGAAGATCTTGATTTTCGATTTCCTATTACGAGAAGTAAATTTGAAGAAATAACGGCTGATCTTAGAAAACGCGTCAGTGGCCCTATTAATAATGCGTTAAGTAACGGCAAATTAACTTTAGTAAGTATCGTAATCATCCTTATTAAATCACTTTTATTGATAATTATTTATGGGTTCCTTTCCTTTTTTTTTTAATTTTAATAGGCTGATCTTCAATCTTGCGTATTAGTTGGTGGTGGAGTTCGTGTACCATCAATTCAAGCTGAGCTTAAAAATACAGTTGGAGAGTAAGTGCTATAATTTAAAGTTTATTCTATTGTTAATGATTGTTAATTTCTAACTTATTTATGTTTTTGAACATATAAGAGAAAAAATCGCTCAAAATGTAAATGGTGATGAGGCTGCTGTGTTTGGTATGTGTTACATTTTATTTTCGGACGTTAATTGTAATTAATTATATTCTAACACCTTTTTGACGATAGGTGCTGCCTTCAGAGGAGCAGGTCTAAGCCGCCAATTTAAAGTGAAAGAAATCAAAGTTAAAGATATAACTCCTTATCCTATTGAAGTTGATTATTCTTCTGAGCCAAAAAAGTCTGAAGATGGTAGGCTTTTTATTTGACCTTTTTATATGTATAAACAAAAAATAAAACAAAAGCATTGACTTTTCTAACGTATTATGTGTTTCCTAGGCACTTCAAAATCTAAAGTATACCATACGGTGTTGTTTAATGAGTTTACTGCGGTTGGAACTCGTAAAATGATGAGTTTCCCACGTACAAGTGATTTTAATTTTTCATTAAATTATGCCAAACTAGATGACGAAATCGCGAGAGATTTTGGGCCTACAAATATTGCAATTTCTAAAATTACTGGTTTGACTGACGCTATCAAGCAATTTAATGATGTTGGTGTAGAACGCCCTAAAGTCAAAGTTACTTTGCAACTATCTGAGTCCGGTCTAGTTTCTGCTACAGATGCTATCGTGACTATTGAACAACAGTCTTTCGCAGGTACAAAATATTTAAATTTTTTAAAAGGATTATTTTATTCTTCATCTCGAGTTAAATAAATAAAATGCTTTTTTTTTGCTATTTGAATATATAGATAAATTCAAATCATTTTTTAAATCAGAAGAGTCAATTAAAGATGTTCCATTACCGGATGTGAGTTTTTCATTTTTTTTTTTTTTTACTGTGATAACTACTTTTAAATTAGAATAAACTAAAAAAATTCATCGTATATAGGAAACACCAAATTCAGTGAATGCTTCAGAATCTACACCAGAAGTAAATGCAACACAAACCAATGATACCGAACCAATACCAAAACTAACCAAAATAGAGACAAAGAATTTGAGCATTGAGATAGAATATGTTGGTATCATACCTTTGGGCGAAAATGAGAAAGTCGTATCAATTAAGCGGTAGGTGGATTTCTCATCCAAGTTATTCATTTTATTTTATTTTTTATAAATATTTTAATTCATTCTTTATTCATTAGACTACGTGCAATGGATGCATCTGATCTTCAACGACGAGTACGCGAGGAAGCAAGAAATAACTTGGAAGCTTTTGTTTATCGCGTACAGGATTTCATTGAAAATAATGAAGTAATACTTGTTAGTACGGACAATCAACGCGCTGAATTAAAATCAAAGTTGTCTGAAACATCTGATTGGTTATATGAAGAAGGCGAGAAAGCTGAGACCGAAGAGTTTAGAATGCGTCTCATGAGTCTCAAGTTAGTAGGATTTCATTATACCATGTTTAATATTTTTTTTTATTTCATTTTATTTATTTTTAAAAAAATTTAGGTTACTTGAACAACCTATTGCATTTCGACGAGAAGAGCGAGATAAACTTCCCGGAGCAATTTTTACAATCAAAACTGCTATCAACAGCACTCGTGCTTTTATTGAAGAAATCAAAACGAACTCTACAGCCGAAAATCGTTATTATACAGACGAAGAACTTAACAAATTATTAAATATAGTCGGGAAAGTTGAAGATTGGCTTAATGAAAAATTAGTTTTACAAGAAAAAACACCACCTCACTTTGATCCAATTTTGACTAGTATAGATATTGAAAATAAATTAAAAGGAATGGAACGCGAATTTTTACTTTTGGTTTCCAAAAAACCTAAGAAATCTAAAGCTAGTACAACAACTAGTACCACCACAACAACAGCGACGACAACGACTGATGAACAAACTACTATAAGTGATGCTACCGAGCCTATTAGTAAACCAACCACTACTATATCATTAGAAACTAAAACTAAAGAAACTGAGCAAACAAAATCCAAGCACGATGAATTATAATAAATTAGGCATTAATTAGTATTTTTATTATTTTTATTTTTTATTTTGAACATTATTTATTAGTAGAATATTTAGAAAATTTTGAAACAATATCATTATCAGTATTTTTCATCTCGTCATTGCTGTCATTGCTTAATGATATACATTTTAGACTATAAATAAGTAAACTTGTTCGATTTTCATTCATATAATGACTTTTATTGTGGCCACATATTTTCTTTGGCTGTGGAGTAATTTACTCGCATAGATGAAACTTGTCTACAGTGATAATTATACCACAACTTCACGGTTAAATCGCCGAAAACTTCATTACTGAACTTCAAATGAGACTTAACCGCATTTTTTTTTGCAAAAATGCGCCACTTACATTAAACCATATAATCGGTGTAATGTTAACGATCCGATCCATCCGATCTTTTTAGATCGGTCTTGTAAACCCCGATCTTAATAGCATTGCAAAAAAAAATTGCAAAAGCCGTTTATTAGCAGACATTTGTATGATTGCCACTAAAATAATTTATTAATTTTATTATTATATCAAAATCTAATCATAAATTAATAAGTTCTTTTCGTTTTTTTCCTTTTGTATAAAAAATCTATATCCTTCATTTAACAATTCCAATAAATAAATTTCACTGACTCTTATTATTACTAACCTTTGATATTAAGTTAATTCATTCCATTATCAGTTCAGGTTTACCATCATCATAAATTCTCTTCATAATCAATTTATCTTAGATTTCCACTTTCTTTTTGTACCTGTATTCACAAAAATCAAACAGTGTTACTATATAAACCATATATTAATTATAACAAAATTGGATGATATTTACTTTTCAGGTAGAATCTAAAGTTTTGTGCTACAAAGCTTTATATTTAGTGTCTACTGTGAATCTTCAAAATTTCATTTCAAATCAATGCACAAAATCTATTTAAAATTTGCCAGATATTTCAAAAGATTTCTGATAAATATGGCAAAATTTTTAAATGATGCAACATATTTCTGGTAAAATTTATACATGTCAGAATTTTATTTATATATTTTTTACATTATTTTACATATTAAATTATTTAACAATCCATTAATTCTTTTATTTCAATAATCATTTTAATAATAAATATGATTATTTTTTAATATCAATATATTTTTTTGATTATTTCAAATAGTTTATATATAACTCTTATGCAAAGGGAGGCATAATAACAGCCAATAAATTGGGCCACATAAATTTAGAGATTGCAAAAAGTAGGTTGCAATATATATATATATTGCAACCTACTTGCATTAAACTGTTACCTAGTTATGAGTAAATTGTTACCTACTTTGAGTATACTGTTACCTATTTATGTGATTTTGATGCTCTGTGGTCTTTTTATTGCTTTGTAGCTATCCGCTTGTTTTCATTGTTCTGTGGTCTTTTTGTTACCTTGTAGCTATCCGCTTGATTTTATTGCTCTGTCCTCTTTTTATTATCAAGGAACTGTTCATGTGTTTACAATGCTTTACGCTTTTTTTGTTTCTAAAGAGCTATTCGCTTGTTTTTCTGCTTTTGAGCCTGTTTGGTTGCATGTTAAGATATCGAGAATGCTTCTTTTTTGCGTCTATTTGGTTGCCCTTTAAAATATTGAAATAGTGTAAAAAAGAGGTGATGATTAGCGCAGTGAATTTGCGATACATTTTGCCCAGCTCTATGGTATAACTCTGGCTGATCTTTGGACATATGATTTGAAGATCCAGCTTGGCGTCATGATAGCATCGTGGTAGCGTTCTGCTAGTATCATAGAACTCTTCTGAAACTGTCATGGAACTGGCGGAAAGCTAGAGAGGTTTTATTGGTTTATCAGTTTTATACCAGCTTGGGTAACGAATTATTATATCCAAAGTTCTGGCTGAAGTTATGAAATAGTGCTGGCCGAAATTAAGTGAATTCATACTGCATCTTATTACGTTATAGTCACATGATATCATTCTGATGCCGGAATATCCTCACATAGTTGCTTTCCTCTCAATTGTCATTTCTTGATTGTCGGATGAGACGTGAAGTGCCGAATTTGCAATCCATCTATTTGCTAAAAATGTATTGCAATCTATTCACCCACTTTTTGATTACCAGTGAGGCACATGCAAAGTATTTAGTGTTGTGCCATTCTTGCAATCCCGTCTTTTATAGCCTGTTTGATTACCGAGGATGAAGCACGAAGTGCCAAATTGGTTCAAAATTTACATCTTTCATACTCTTTTTTCGTGTATTCTTCTGAGTCTTTTCACTTTTCTGACCTCTTTCCTGCCTATCATCAGTAGCCCCCAAAAGCATAATTTTTTATTTTCTTTCCTATATATAATTCTACCTTTGGGGCCACCAAATTTATATCCTAGCTTTCGTCCAAGCCTTCCTAGAACACTTTCCTGTATAGTCCTACTTCAGCGTACCCCAATGCCTGATTACTTTGGTCTATTATTGTATCAATTACTTTTGGGTTCTACAACTAACCCAGTATTTTGCCAGCAAGCGTATTCGCTCAAATTTACTATTTTGAAGATTTGGTATTTTCTATATAATTTTATATTAACTTCCTCCACATACCTATTATGCTACTTGCGCAAAAAAATTTTGAACCCAACCCACTTGTTTGTTCCAAACTGCTTGAATTAATTTTTAATAATCTCAAGATTAAAGATATACTATATTCCTGTCTTACTGTGAATCATTAATGGAATTTTGAAGCATTTCGAGTTATTTTAAAGCAAAAAGAAAGGAAACTTCATAAAGATCTTGATTTTATAAAATATCGGTTAGACTGAAGTAAACAAGAAATAACCCGTATTCATACAGTTCTTTATACTTCATATTATGATTGGATTACAGCAAAAGAAGAAATTGCAAATATTCATGCAGTAATCAAATACCATATAAATAACTTTACAAGAATTCTCCCCTGTCTTATTAAGTCTTCTATTTTACAAAATAAATTTCATGTACAATGGCAAAATCTTTATAAACAGATGAAAAAATTGTTAAAAGTTATCAATCTACTTGATGATATCAATAATATATAAAAAGAGCGAATATATAGATAAGATTGTTGAGCTGTATTGTCAAGTATCCTTAGCCAAAATTGCCACTTCCCGCTAAGAATACTGATAATACTTATTTTTTACTTATGCAATAGTAGTGACCAAGTTTAATTTTACTTTCCTCGATTTGTATATATCCAAATTGATTCTTCTGATCAAATTAATCCGAAGCTGGTGATCAGTTCAGAATATTTTTTTAACTCGTTGCAGAGTTCGTGAAAAAGAAAGGTTTTAGGATAAAATATGGTGATACCGATTCCCTATATCTCACTTGCCCAGATTCCTATTATAAGAAATATGATATATCTTACTCAGAAATGCCTGGATATGATTTGGGATGATCATTAGTATTTTCACAAATCTACATATTTTAAAGATAAGCTTTATTGGTATAATGGCTGAACTACGTGACCAGGTTTCCCAGTACACAGGCTTCGAACCTAACAAAATTCGTCTCCCAATCACAGAAGAGGATAGACAGGTATTTCGTAAAATAATAACAGAACAGGAGGGAATGACAGATATTGTAATAGATGACTATCTATTTTTACAACAACATGGGCATAATGGTAAGGGAGGTGAATCCATTTATATTGGATAGTTATTAGCATATACAGTAGTCCACATTAAAAAGATCTTAATAAATCTACCCAAAGATTTATCAGAAAAGGTATTAGCTCACATTGAAAAAGATTCGAAGAAGTTCCACTTGCGTCAGTACTTATACGGTACAGTATTAGTTAGCAAAGCTAACAGCCTATTAATATATTTTTCATGTGTAAATAATGGTCATTTTTTAAATTTATACCCACATATTCCATATTTTTTTCCCAACAATCCATATAATTGCAAGAAGTAGTAAGGTGAGTATGATATATATTAATATCGGTAATATTAAGGAGCTCGCAATAATAGAAGCAGTTGCTAGTAAAAATACCGCTTCTACACCTAATTGCTTGGTAACCCCTTCACTTAAAATGTACTTTTCAGAATGTGCTGGTCGACTATGAATGGATTGATTAGGTAGGGTATCAGTCTGGCTTCTCGAAACTATCTCATCCCAGGGTAATACTTCTTGCAAAGCCTCTAATATATTTTCTCTGACAAAACTTTTATCAAATTCCATAACTTTATTTTCAAGACCGAGCACATAAACGAGAGGTCTTAAATCATTACTAAGCCAACCTGGTAGCTTTTGCGTTGAATTGTTCATAAGCGGAGGTGGGGGGATAGAAAGCTCTGCTATTTCATTATCTTTTTTTGAGATTATCTCTTGAAGACGAGAATTTTCCTCCATTAAATTTAATCGAGCCGAAGACAAAGCATTTATTTCCTGTTTGAATATGTTATTTAATGACTCTATCCCTTTTTCCATACATTCCAATTCATATTTTTTTGAAGACAAATCATCCCTCGCCTGTTCTAATTCAAGTCTGAGGGAATCCATCTCAGATAAGTTCATTTGAGCTAAAGAAGAATTCTTCTCCAATGCTTTCAACTTGAATTGAAGGGCTTTTATCTCTTTTGATTTTGTAGCAAGTTAGTCCTTAAAATCTGCAAGAGAAATATCTTTGCGAGTAATCTGAAAATTACAAGAATCCATCTCTAATCGTAGTTGTGACATTTCATTTATAAGCTGATAGATGCGGTCAGAGAGTTTTCTATTATTCGTCTTAGCTTGTTCTAGATTACGATGCAATTTGGCTTTGTCTCGATCATTTCTTTTACTATAGCTTGAATACACCTCTTGCATGTCATTATATTCATTGGTAAGCTCAGTAATAAATTTGATACTGTTGCACAACATCTCCTCAAGTTCTATTTCATGAGCACTACCCAGGCGATGGCCTGAACTAATATCTTTCAGGGTATGCATATTTCTCATATTTTATGCCCAATTATGAAGCAATAAAAAAAGATAAGCATAACTAAAAATTCATTCTTTGTTTTCTTCCTATGACTATTTTGGTTGAGACTCTCGATTGAAATTTTAGTCATGGGGATTGAGAATAGTGTTTTATCGATATGAAATAATAAATATCATTTTCCATCATTTTTTATAGTTTTTTAATGTTATAAATATGATAAATATCATTTTACGTCGTTCTGTAACGCTTTATATCATTTTATATCATTTTCTATCATTTAAAAATAATAAAT
>CAMKVN010000096.1:0-43145 GCA_946474995.1 Funneliformis geosporum
TCTCATTTGTTTTCCTTATAATTATTTAATGTTTTAATAATAATTTTTCCTTCTTACTTTTTCGGACTTCTGTCTTTCTTCCGTACTTCGTATCACTATTAACTTCCGTTCTTCTTCTGATTTCCGTTTCGTTTATGATGTCATATGTAACCTTTATGTTACACAAGCTTCTATGTGATCCAGTTTGTCATTCCCAACGAGTGTGCCTTCTGTGTAACCTTCTTGCATCTCGTGTAACTTCTTCAATTTGTTATTTTCAAATATTTTTCTAAGCCTTTTTATAAGACCCTCTATTCGGTTGATTAATTATCCTTTTTTCTTGACCCTCCATTCGGTTAATTAATTATCCTTTTTCTTTCGGTAACTAATTTATCCGAATCATTTTCTTCCGTGATTTATCCATTTCGTGTAATCTTCCTTTTCGATCTGTAAATTATCCGAGTATTATTCTTTTCTCTTAATAAAATGATTATTTCTCTTTTATCATATAACTTTTTCTTGTAACATTTCACTGTATATTGTTGATCATTTCCTTTTGTATTGCTGCGTCTTGATTAATTAAATTGTTGACTCTACAACGGTGATGATATAATCTAATAATGATAACATAATTTAATGTGATAATGTAATCTAATTGTGGTGGTATAATCTAATAGTGGTTGTATAATCTAATATCATAATCTAATGGTAGCATCATAACTTGATGTCATAATCTGATGTGATGATATAATCTACAAGTAGTTTCCTAACCTATAGTTTAGTTATCTTTACAGCTTTCTAACTACTATTTTAATTAATTTCTACTATATAACGTTATGGTAGATCGGTAGTATTACGATCTATTAGTGTGGTTATTATATAATCTAATGGTAGTATTATAATCTGTTAGAGTATATTTTACCGCTTATTTACAACCTTTCTTTTATCAAGGAACTATCTATATGTTTATATTACTCTATATTCTTTTTATTTCTAAAGAGCTATACAATTATTTACATACTTCTAAGCTGTTTGATAGCCTGTTAAGATATCGAAAATGCTTCTTTTTGCATCTATTTGATTGCCTGTTAAAATGTCAAATTGTGATAAAAAAAAATACGTCAGATAGCACAGTGAATTTGCAATTAATTTTTGCCAGCTCTATAGTATAAATCTGGCTGATCTTTTGAGCATATGATTTGAGGATCTAATTTGATGTCATAATAGCATCGTGATAGTATCCTGGTAGTGTTATAGAATTCTCCTGGAATTGTCATAGAACTGGTAGAGATCCATAAAGGTTTTATTAGTTTATTAGCTTGGATGCTGAGTTATTACATCTATAATTCTAACCAAAATTATGGAATAGTATTAGCTGAAATTATTGTTAATTTACTGTGTATACTGCATCTTCAGTTCCTGGTACTTCTCTATCACCTTTTTCGCAACTTTTTTATTACTTTTGAGAAATATTTGTAAGATATTATAAGCACTTCAGAGGCTTGATCATGGTTTAAACTGGGTCGAAGCAATAAGTATGCTATTTTTATCATCATAAAATCCCTGTCACTATGAAAAATTTGTTAATGATACTCTTAGTAATGCTCTTAGTGATACTCTTATTTGTTTTTTTCGATGTTTAACTATCTTTCTTTATATCTTTCATTATGTCACTAAGAATCATTAAGAAAAAGTAAAGTTCTAGAAAAAAATTGATATTTTTTTATGCTATCTCTATGGTTTATATACGATATAATATGATAAATACAGTATATGACATATGCATGATACATATAAGTTAAAAAAAAACAAAAAAAAATTAAGAAGTCAGATTTTTCTTAGTGATTTTTAGTGACATAATGATACCTATCTGAAAACTATTCAATGACTCTAAAAGTGCGAAATAGCTATAAATTTTGTCACCAAGAGTGCCATCAAGTGTGTTATCATTAATTTTTTTCTTTGTGACAAGAAATCAGAAACTGTATTCTTAGCATACAATTGAAATGCTTCTATCTATACTTAATTACCCACCAGTTCCTGTGTTAAAGCTAAGTCAGCCAGCTTTTTCTGATAGTACTATTCTATTTTACAGTGCTTTCTAACATAAATATCAATAAATATCACAAGTGTCATATTTGGCAAAGGTTAATTTACTGCATTCATTATAAGGTACATGTAAGGGAGAATTATAATGAATTTGACATCATTCTGATTGGTAGCATCCCGATTGTAAACTTCTTCAGTCCTGAGAATATATGAATATCGATAAAATGCTATTTTTAATAATTATATATAGCTGGTTTATATATCAATTTATATATTTCAGAATTAATTTTTATCTTAAACTTTTTTTCCCGAAATATATAGTTTCTCTCGAACTGTATAATTGTAATATAACATCATGATCTAATCAGAGCTTTCAAAGTTCCTTGATGCACCATCCTATAATAACAAGGATTGAAAACCTCTAATATAGATGCATCCTTATATAAAATTTGGGATGATAGTATTAGACCAATGCATTTTCTAGGTGCAGATAATGAGAATAGAATAGAAGCCATACTTTCAGATTACGAGAGTCATTCCTTACACAAATTCATTGATGGAGATAAGCCACATTGTCTTATAATAGACTTTGATTTACTAGTAAAGACATTAAATACTATCATCTTAAAACTTTCAGACAAATAAGCAAAAAATTTATTCTGCAACATCTTTAGAAATACTTGTTTAGAAATATTTCCAAAATAGAATAAAAAAACTATAACTATTGCTGAAAGAAGTGATACGAAAAAAATATCACTTCAAGTCTTAACTTTCGGTATAAGACTTCTAAATATAACCTGTTAGAGTATTCACTGAGCTCGTTCGTAAAAAACTTTCAGAAGGATTGTAAAAAAATAGTATTATTGATAATATCACAAATAAATGATTATTTTCCTTGCGGATGGTTAGAATGTTCAAATTCATTGAGAAAACCAGAGAATATGTTCATATGAAAAAAAGCTATTCTCCCAAATTATGAAACAATCTTTGACTTCATATTTTGTCCGCCAAATGATAAATCAGAAATCACAAAAAGTCCTCTCTTAATTGTTCCAGAGCCAGAAATGGAAAGATACCTTAGCATAAATAATATCACCACTACGTTGAATTCAAACTAGTAGAGACATTACTTTAAAAAGCTAGCAATAAAGGGTATAGTATAGTGTTACCCTTGAAATTAGATCTGCAAAATTGATCTGCAAACGATCTACAGTCAATCAAATTAGTGCTACAAAATTGATCATCAAATTAATGCATAAATTAAGTAATGAAATGATTGATATAAATTAATTTCCTAATATAGTAGTAAAATTGATTTATTTGTGTAAACTGGTGTTCTTGGCTCAGTGGTTAAACTGTGAGTCTCCTATTAAGCTAAAGTTTTATTACATAGCAATAGGCCATTGGTTCAGGTATCAGCCAATACATAAAACTAGATGATTTTTTTAAGAATTTCATATGTACTGAATACGATGGGCGTATGTACTAATATGTATACAAATCTGGTTGATTAATCCATTGATCAACATTGATCATACCTAAATACTGCACAATGTTAGAATAAGTAAATGCAAATGAAGCCTTGAATCAACAGAAACTTGGCCTTCGCTGATTGGTCTGTAATGGATACAGTCTTACGTCTCACTTGGCAGAGGTTCTTATTTCTATATATGATCATCAGATTGTATATAAATTAAGGAAGTGATTGACCAGAACTTAGTAGATTAGATTAACAGTGATAATAAACTGTATTGCACATCCACAGTATTGTCTAATCGAGCTGTCACTACGGTTAGAGGTCAGGTTCGATTCCTGAGTTGTTTGACGTTATGGGTATTAAAGTCACCTAGTTGATATGGTCTATATGCATAACTGGAGATCACCGTTTGGGCAAATCTTGTAGTATTATCCTATGAACCCTGCGGCTCTCTATATATTAGTGATAAAGCAATTGGATTTTGGTTATAGTTTGCTAAACCGTTGGTAAATTTAGTGATGACGTTCACTATGACTAAGATGATCTCTCTATCCAAATTTGACAGTACCTTTGATGCTAAGTACCTAATACAGATCCAACATGCAGTTTGAGTTACCCGGTTAGGATGTCATACTTAGATGGGAACATCGAGGGTGATGCGCATGAAATGGTAGAAAACTTGAAAAATAGGGAAATACCTGAGATTGATTAGGTCACGCACTTTACCATTAATGGTGCCTAGTGTCAACTTGTTGACTAGGTTTAAGTATAATGGGATCCTCAGTCAGCATCGTTGCACTTTAAAAAAAAAAAAGTAGTAAAATTGATTTGTAAAAAGAAAAAAACTCTTTCTTACAATTTCCCAGTTTCTTAAAAAAGATCGACAATGAAAATAAAATACCAATTACTAGAGCTACCTCTGCCAACAAATAACACAAACGAACATAACAAACTAACAAAAGAACAAACAACAATTACAGTGAAGCTTCAGATTCTAAAAATTTAAATACAACTGAAAACACTTCTATCAAAAAAAAAACTACTACTATTTCAAACGAACAAACTGACAATATCCCAGTACAAAATATTGTGAATAAACAAACTCCTGAAGCTGTTATCCCAATTCCTTTAATAAACTTACAATCTTTCGAAGACACAGAAACTTACAAACCAGCTGATATAGAAGTTGACTCAACTGTCATTCCAACTGAACAACAAACTCCTATTCTACCAGTACTTACAACTAATGATTCTATACACACCAATAACACTACTCACAACATATTCAAAGATACAGGATTTGATTACAAACTTCCTGATGATGATAAAGAAAAATCTAAACAATCTTAGTCTGACGAAGTCTCTGAAAATGAGTCATGTGAACAAGAAAATAAAAGTGCTACCTATAACATCATCACTGCTCTAACGCATTTTATGCAACTTATAACACATCAGATAAAATGGAAAATCTATTGCTAAGAAACATACGAATATTAACTCCTTATTCATCTGCTATAATAGCTATCAAGGCTCTAACTACATTTCTAAAATGAGAAAATTCTTTGTCTACTTTCGTACAATGAATGAACTCCTGCATACAATAAAAAATACTCAAGAATCACAATATAATCTGATCTTCACAGTAGTAGATTCAGCCCAAAAGCAGATCAAACAAGATGTTGAAAAAGAAAGGATCCTGAAGATCTCTGACATCACTTTGTTTGTTAAATCTGATATGTTACAAAATTACTTTGCTAAATATGGTACGATCACCAGATTCTTCATGATCATCCGTGGTCCATAGCAAATTGCCTTTATTGTCTTCAAAAAAGCAGAAACTATCAAACCCTTCTATGATGATCACTGGTCTATCCAATTTCTAGAAAATGCATTACGAGTAGAACCCACCGACCTCGATTCTATGCAAATTTCACTATGCCAACAATTCGAACTTAAATTAACTGGCCTTCCTCTTAACATGACTCAATTACAATTACAAGACTTTCTCGCTCACATTAAGTCTAAATCTTATTTCATCCCTAGAGATTAGCAATACTATCTCCGACCTTACGTCTTCATCAATTTGCCTCTTTTGACGATCTGGATGTTACGGTAGTACAGTCTCAAAAATTTAAAGGAAGAATGTTTTTCTGGATGGACTCTTCAGCTAAATACTGTCGCAGCTGTGAAGCACCTGGGCATGAATTCAAAGACTGTTTAAACTATAAACCTGCTAATCCATATAAGCTATTGTATGACCGTTTTAAACCTGAACAATATCGACCACCTTGTACTTTCAATAAAAGCAATCCTAATAACCAATCATTCACAAATATCATCAACAACCAAAAATAACCCATTATTAAGGACACTTCTAAGCCACCACAAAATGTAGTTAACGCTCTCAAATTAATACAAGAAAGACTTGATTCATTTGATAACAGACTCCTTGTAATTGAGGATGAAATTAAGGCCATCAAATCTGACCTTACGATCTAAGCTGACAACTTAAATAGGATCAGTTTCCGTCTGAACTGGCTTGAAGTCATGCACAATATTGAATATGACCCAAATCACATTGCTAATTCAAACTATGAATTTTCATCATATGATGACTTCTTAATACTTATTGATGAACAAACTCCTGAACCACAACTTCAACAAATGAATATCACTAATCAAAATCAAAATGCTTCCTCATCATTTCAAACTGACAATTTGTAACGTATAGGTCTCGTGAAATCATCTGTCAATAATATTAAAAATGAAATGTGCAATTTAATAGCTGTTATTACTCCTATTCTTCAAACGTCAATGAATTTCATTTAATGATAGTACAAAATACGATTAATACAAATGATATCCAAAAGTATCAATTTAATAAGAATTTATTTACAAACGATAATTTTCAAACGCAATGCAATGATCCCAAATTTTTTTCTTTCACCACATATAACGTTAGAAGCTGTACTTTAAATGTCAAACTTTCACAAATCGAACAATTTTTTATTAATTACAATCTAGATCTTTTAGGTCTTTCTGAGATGCACTTTAATAAATCGCAAGCCTTTTATTATTCAAGTAATCTTAAATCAAAACCTTATCATTTCCTATTTTCTTCAAATAATCCATCACAAAACTGCCAAGACATTGGCTTTATTATTAGAAATTATTTATATAACCATATCTTCTTTTACGAATTTCTCTTTGACAGATTAGCATACATTGACCTTCAGTTTAAAAACAAAACCAACCAAATTTTTTCAAATTTATCTTCCCATAAACCACAGCGATAAAGCACAAATCACCCTTAGAAAACAAATAGAAGCCAAATTAACGGAGCTCATTTTAGATGCATAAAGAAAATCTTTTCATATAATCATAATGGGTGATTTTAACGTAGATATCTATAACACACCTAGTAATATGACAAACAATACAGTCATACCTCTCTATAGCGAATTTTTATATAACGAATTTTTGGACAACTATATTAAATTTACCCTCGTTATAACGAACTAGCCAATCAAATTCTTTAAAAAATTCACTATAGCTCTATAGCGAAGTTGAAGTTCAGGATATAAAATTCGTTATATCAAGGGTTGACTGTATAAAGAAAAACGTCTCTTTATCGATAAACTTTTCAATCTCAATTTCATTTTAGCAAACACTTTAAACCATACTTCCAATTCTTTACACCCTCACACATACGTTAACCCTGTATCTCACAACATGTCGCATTTGGATTACATTTTCACTTCCTCTGCTCTTACATATGATTTGATTGCATACAGGATTTTAGACAATATCTACACCATTTACGAATCTGATCATTTGCCAATTCTGATCTCAATTTATAAAGTAAATTTATTTCACAACTCATCCAGTGCCTACCGTAAACAACACAAAACCACAAGAAAACATTTAATTATGACAAAACAGCGAACTTACATTGGGATCTTTTTTCAGACAAAATGGACAAATTTATCAGAGATTCCTCAATGTATAAAGACCATGACCCTACAGATCTTAGTTCTAACATGAATACACTAAACAAGGCTTGAAATTTTTTGCATATGCTATAATTACTGCTGCAAACAAACATATTCCCAAATCTACGACAACAATCGATCATAAACCCTTTATACTCATGATAATTCTAAAATGCATAGGCAATCAAAAATTTTGTATAAATTATTTTACAAATGCAAACTCATTTTAGATAACTTAAACAATCAACAATTACATGCTAATTTCTTATCTATTGAGGACTTGCATTCGAAAGTTCTCAAAATCTCAACTGAACATATAATCTCCTCAGCACAGTTGGACTCTTTATTTTATCAAAAAAATATTAAAGACTACATTGTGAAACTCAAACAATCCATCATTAAACCTTCGAAAGTAAACTTAAGATCTTCTCACAAAATGAAAATAACAAAAGAATCAAAGAATTCGTACTTCAAAGAGCTACTAATTATACTGACGCTCCTGCTAAGATAATTGATTCATGTCTTGAAAGAACTAAAAAAATGATAGTTCTCGATCGAGTACTTATAGATACAAATACAAATGATCCATATTTAGAATTAGACCCTGACAATATTAAATCGTCAACTATTAACCATTTCAAACATGTGGCTGGTTCCTCTAATCTGCACCTTGATGATTTAATCATTTCTGGTCACTCTGATGTGTGAAAATTTTGGCAAGATGAATACAAACCATTAGAAACTATTGATAATAATTTATACAATGCCATCTTAGATCCTCCTACCTATAATGAATAGTTACTGATCCTAAAACATCTTCCAGATGGAAAAACGCCTGGCCCATCTAATATCTCTATGAATTTTTAAAACATTTAGGTTTGCGTGCTAACAAATTGCTCTTCAAAATCATTTGTGCTTGTTTCATTTCAGGGTTAACACCTGCACAATGAAACCTAGCCCACGTCTTTCCAATTCTGAAGCCCAAACCTTGAAACTGTGACTTAAATAATACCAGACCCATCACTTTATTAGAAACAGCTAGAAAGACTTTCACGAAAATTCTTAACAACCGTATTTAACAAATTTTACTATAATCAAATGCTCTTTCTGAATTGAATTTTGCTGGCCTTTCGCACCAATCAACAAATGAACCTTTGAATATCATTAACAATTTACTTGAAGACCATCGGCTGAGAAAGAAAAGTAATATAACATACGACCAAGAATTATACATCCTTTTCCAAGACATGTCCAAAGCCTACGATAGGGTCAACATTTATATACTCCAAAATGCAATGGCCAGACTAAAATTCCTGTTAAAACTAATTAATTTGATAGCAGACTTATTTCTAAATAGAAAAAACCAGGTTTTTACGAGCTTTGGCAATACTGATTTTTATGATGTTCAGGTCAGAATAGACCAGGGTGAAGTTATTTCCCCAATTCTTTGGGTTATATACTACGATCCTTTGTTTCAAAAGATCAAATATACTGGACTAGGTTTTAGGATGAAAACCACCTGGAACCTGATATAAATAAATCATACCAACGTTCTCTCCAAGTTACCATTCCAGCAGTAGCATATATGAATGGCACTATTTGGATAGCTAATAGTTACGACCAAATGAATAGCATTCTTAATATTGCCCAGTCTTTCTACAATCTAAATTCAATGAAAGTGAATTTTGACAAATCATGCATCATAATGGATAATGATAGTAACGTCACTCTTACATTTCGCAATAATTCAGATAACTCTATATTTACATGCCTTATCATTCCTAACTACGAGTCAATGCATTATCTTGGAGTCTGGATATCGGCGAAATATAACAAAAAATTTATTAAAAATCAACTATCAAGCGAAATATCATCATTTATTGATAAAATTAGATTCAAACCGCTTACAGACAAACAATTACGCTATTTAAACAATATGGTATTAATTCCTAGATTAGAATATAGATCTAAACTGATTGTCTTATCAAAAACTGAATGTGAAGAGTTATTCAGACCAATGCACATAATTATAAAGAAAAAACTTAGACTTATAAGAGATTTCTCTAATGCCATTCTACATAACAAACTTGCTTACGAATTCAACAACCTTTCAGCTAATGCTTTGCAAGCTAAATCTCAACAATTCATTAATATTATCAACTCTTCTTCAGATGCATCAATTTTGAGACAGACAGTCATAATTAGATTAAAACAAATTCAACTGCAATATTGGCTATATGACAATCCTATCATATGTTGGCAATCTTTTGCTCAACATACCTGTCATGAAAACTTTCTATCAAATATGTTGACAGAATATTTTCACTCTGATTTCAGTTTTCATAATAGTTCACATATGAATCATATCTTCAAAATCGAAGGAGAGGAACTTCCACTTCAAAACATTATTCCTTGGAATCTTAGAACTATTTAATCTCTAACCAATACTAGGATTCTTTTTTTATAACAAATTTCAGCCTCGGGATATTTCTTATTCGACTTCCATGATATAATTTTAAAATCTTATAATGCTTATCAAAGGAGTGGTTTTATACCTATTTGGTATAAATCTTTAAAGAATATTGTTCTAATTAATCCAGTTAATTCGTTACGCCTCAAACCAGAGTTTTGTACTGAGTTAATTCATCTAGAAGGTTATGATTGCACGGAATTAATTGACTTCCCAAAAGATATAGGATGGGCTACAATGTGGACTCTTGAGGAATATAATATTTACAATCTTCTTATTCCTGATGCACCTATATTTAGAAAGTTCTATAAAATCAAAACTCTTGCTCCTCCGTATTTATTTCAACACTTTAATATTACAACAGCACTTTTGATCCATGATCACCATCTAAACGAACCTCAGTATTGATTCCTTGTACAGGATGTACTTTTAATCAAAACAAACTATACTACAACATCAAATCAAGATTAAAATTTTTCCCATACGCAGCTTTTGTAAATCCTATGCTCTCTTGTTCTATCACAATGACATTATTAGCTAATAATGAAAATAGACTCTATGTTCCAAAAAAATCAATCTGGCCTCTTATGGATCAAGCTATTGCACGTTTTAAAAATTTTAACAATCCTAATGTTCCTTATGTATATAATGATGCTCTCAAATTAAACTTAGAAACTATCCCTATCAAAAAACTTTTTAATGACCCTAACTGTATTAGTATTTTGACTAGATTTAAAAATAGATTATTTTCTGAAACAAAATTAGAATTTTATACTGATGGTTCTCACCTCTTTGTTGATACTTCAGTTTCTTCTTACATTAGTTCTGCTTTTTTGTTAATTAATAATAACATAGACATTAGTTATACTGCTGCTTTAACTCCGATTTGGGTCAACTTCACCAACGCTGAAATCTTTGCTCTGTTACTAACACTGCTTATTTGTCTTTTCAATTCCCAAATTACCATTAATACTGATAGTTTAAATCTTATTCTTACATATAATAGATTAGTACATACAAATGCTTCTAGATATTCTTCCATCATTCTTAAAACTCCTTTTTACCTCTTTGGTGTTTTATACTTAGAATTATAGAATAAAACCAGATCGCTCTGACGTTGGTTAAAGTCAAATTATACTCAGGAAATTCATATAATGAAAACATGGATAAGTTAGCAAAATCCGCTCTGATGCAATATCCTCTAACGCTCTTACTCAATCACATTCCTTACATTCCATTTGTTTCTACTTATCATCATATACCCATTAATAAGGAAATTAGACCCTTTTTTAAAGACTACATCAACACAAATACTTTCACTGATTTTCTCAGTCTCAAGAGGAACTCTAAATATTCTGATCTGTCTATTAATTGGCTATGTACCTTTCAACTTATCAACTACGAATCTTTGAACCAAACAACCTTCAAAGAATCATATTGTCACAAATGAAAATATCAACTCCTTTTGGAGCTTCTTCCCTCAATTGAAAGTCTCAAGATTTCAAGACCTGATTTATATGACGATAGCTAGACCTACTGTAAATGTTTTACTGAAAAAGAAACATTCAATCACATATGGCTATATTCAATGAATCACCGTTTACTCAATCATATAACACTCAGTGCTTTTGTTAAATTCAAAGAACAACTTTTCATTCATATCTCCAAAACAATATGGTCTACTAAATTAAATGCGTTAATGAATCCAACTTTCGACTACTGGAGTCCGATCATTAATTCTCCAAAGAAGTTTAACATAGTAGACATAATCAAAGGAATAGTTCCCAGCCATTTATTCTTCTGCATTAATAACTTTACAAATTACAACAAAAAAACCTTGACCATCTTTTTTAATTTTTATGAACACATACAGACCCAAGCAATAACATTAATTTGGATCCCTAGATGTAACTTGACTATTGCCGCTGAACTGCAACTTGGTATAACAAAAAAAAAAAAACTTTACACCAAAGCTCCCAAAAACTCTAACTCCATTACATTATCTCTTCTTCCCAACTCCTCTAACACATCTTCTTCAACTTCTAAATATATGCACTTATTTTACGAGTCTTACATTCATGGTCAATCCTGGCCTCTTTTTAAAGCAGTGAAAACTAGTTATCTTTTTCTCTTTTCGTTAACCATGTAGTGACTTTACTTCTCATAGTAGATGTTAAGGAACATGACGGAACAACCGGTTGGTTTGGTCAAAGTTGGTTAAACCTTTTGAAGAGGGCTAAGCAGCATTTACTTTATTTTTCTACTTTTGTACCTGTCTTGGTAATTTTCTTTTTTTAATTGAATTTTGAAATATAAATAAATAAATGCTTCACCGCGTCTTAAAAAAAAAAAGTAGTAAAATTGATTTATATAATAGAAACCATTAACGTCATAGTTTATTTAATTTATTTAATTCATTTTATCTATTTATTCTATTTTTTATTATATTTATTTTATCTATTTTATTCATTATCTTGTTTTTCTTTATTTTTTTTATTTAAATTGTTATAACATTATATAGGACAGTTTTTATATAAATAGGAGTAAATTAGGATTAAGTGTTGATAGATCATTTTAGTTTTGTCTTATATTAGTTTTAATAGTTTTAAATCCTTTAATAAATAAACTGTTTAGTACAGACGCGTGACAGAGGCAGTACTATAATTTGTTTATTAATCATTTATTCTATGCGAATTATCATATATTCTTTGCACTTATAAAATTATAATTAAGTTCTTGATCTTCTTTACGAATGAAACCTTCTGCACACGTAATCATAAAGCTTATTTAAGTTAAGCATTTTAAAGAACTGGCATAATACATGGTGCCTTCTGCCAGAAACTTTTGATGGTTAATTTTGAACTTTTAATTTATAAACAACGCTTGCATATACAATTACACACTTGGAGAATTGATAATATAACTCAGATTTCAATTGATCCTTCTTGCCCTATTTGTTATCCTGAACATATCATTCCTGATACACATAGATTCTTAAATTTTTGGGATTGACTTTCATCTGAATATCCCGTTATTAGTTATACTTCTAATACAAAACATCAATTAAATCGTCTTATTTCCTGTACATTACCTAAAGCTATCTTAGCACAAATTGAGCTCTTAGTTTTAAGTATTAAATATAATAGTAATCCAGGACCATACGTTACACTTCGACAGGATATTTACAATGCCTTAGTAATAACCAACAAATTTTAATTAGATCCCTTTGAAGAGCTTTATCAAATAAGTGAAATAAATACTGCACAATATTCTACTTCACATAATTCAACACCACTTACTTTAACCTGATCAAATACACCTGATTCATCTGACGGTGAAGATTATAATTTAGATCAACTATTTAATATAAATATCAATAATATAAATATGGCAGCTAATCAAGCGGACATCCAAAATCTTACAACAGCATTATAAGACTTACAAGGAGCTTTACAACCTGTAGGACTAGCAAACGCTAATAATGGATTGGCTAATTTAAATGCACAGTTGCAGGCTAATAAATGCAATTGTAGCAAATCCACTATGAAGAGAAACAAGGGTAGTTGACTTACCATATTTTTATGGCGGAAACTAAGATCCTATAGGATGACTAAGGTTGCTGGACGAAATCAAGAGTTTATACAAACGTCTAAATAGTAAAAGTAAAACTTGGTTAAATTATATTAAAACCTTATTAAAAATCTGCAAAATTTGAAAAAAGGTAAAACTATATCAAAGCTTATAAAAATGGCGAAACTATACAAACACTTAGTAAAAATTTAGCAAAACTAAAAGTTTTACCGTTTTGCCAAATCCAAAATGAGTTTAGACAAGCAACCTTAAGGATGACTCAAAGGGTTCACTCGAGCCTGCAATACAAATAGTATCAATGATGGCAGAAAACTTGAAATTGTACCAGCATATCTCAAGAATGTAGTATCCACTTGGTGAACCACTAATCAGGCCCTTGCTAACGAAGACCTTAACAGAATTGTAGTATGGACTGGAAATAATAACAACACTGACTTTACAGCTAATTTTCCTAATGCTTTTAGGTCACAAACGCTTGTTGAAATCTGGATAACCGAATTGGAGAAGCGACATCAGCAACCTGGAGAAAATGTTGACGACTATGCTTGTGTTCTACTTGAATTATACAGGAGAGTAGAGACTCCAGCATTCCAATATCCTGATATGATGAAGGCTAGACGTCTTGTAAATGGATTGGTCCCTGAATTGCATCTGCTTGTAAAACTTTTCAATGATCAGACATGAAACGCTGTTCTCAATCGTGCTAAGCAATATGAACTTGCTTATAAGAACACAGCTTCAGTAGAAGCTTACATGAACAAGTACACCTTAACTTCATTAAATGCTAATGCACAAATAGGTGTTCTAAATAATGCTATAGCGAGTCTTATACAACAAATCCAACAGACAAATTTAGGAGGACAAGAAATAATTCAGGATATCGATAAAATAATAATCGACAATTTTAGCAGTTTAAAACTCCAAATGTAAATCAAGCAAATCAACCCTAACGATAAAATAATCAAAGAGGAACTGGTATAGTTTGTTTCGATTATAACCAACCAGGTCATATCAGAAGGAATTGTCCTTTAAGAATCCTTAATAATAATAATAATAATAATAATGTCTTCAATAATGTATCTCCAACAAATCCAATACAAAATAATGTCATAGCTTCAGTTGCTAATCCAGTTAATCCCATTAATAATACACTAAACAATCTAAATGCAAATAATAATGTTCAAGCATTACAGTTATTGGCACAGTTACTTGGTCAAACTGCTGAAGATGATCAGACTCAGCATTTAAACTAAATAGTGTACCTCCTGAGGGTAAAGGTACGAAATCAATTGAAACTCCTTCTAATTTGTCACTTATAGAAATATATATAAATAATAAAAGAAGACGAACCGCAGGAGAATTAGTAGAAGAAAAAATCAGAGAAAGGGAGCAACGACAACTAAATACTGTAAACAAAAGAACTCAGCAAAGCCTAAAGTAAAAAGAAAACTACAGCTTAACCTCCAGTTGTACATATAGTCGATCCTTACACACCACAACAGTTCTTTAACCAAAAGGCAAACATAATTAATGGTCAGTTGTTTGCTATGAACCCTAAGTTTACGTAAAATGTAATCAAACAATTAAAAAGCTAGTTGCTTGTAAAGTTAATAAAGGAAAGGAATCTGTACTAGGAGAAACAAATAAAATACCTATAGCCCCTATAGATGTTAATGAAAATGAAGGAGAAGCTTCCAATACATATGATCCTATAGAAGAAGAAGATATGCTCGCCCAAACAAAAAGATATCAAAATAGTACCCCAGAAAGAAAATTAACAGCTTTTTATTGTCAAGCATATATAAAAAATAAAGAGATATAATTGATTGTTGATTCAGGATCTTCTAGTTGTATTATTTCTTTAAGACTAATTAATATCAGCTAAATTATAAATTGAAGATTTTTAACAATTTGATTTTAAAATTTGTAGTAAATTATACAAAGATTGTATAATAATATTTGGTTTTTGATATTATATATTTTTTATCATTAGTTTATTAAATAATATTTTGATAGATTAATAGAAATTTATCATTATTTCATATGTAATAGTTCTTGATTAATCTTAAGAATACTTTTTTCTCTTTTGATTGCTTTTTATTTATTTACAGAATGTTGTTATGATTCGAGTTTTCTTTGGAGATTTTTGACATCTTCTTCACTTTATAACAGACTAGCTACTACCAACTTATATAATATTGATCCTTTAATCCATTCAATAGATGATAAATATTCTAATTGATACACTTTAATTAATAAATACATCTCCAGTAGCCATAATATTCTTTGCGAATAGTAACTACTCATTTTTTGGCAATGATAAAACTTTATTGAAATCTTTTACTTTAACCAAATGGAGTTGTCAAACAGTGCCTGGTTGAACTTAGTTTAATTTTTTATTTTGCATAGACTTCTTGTATGTAATTATATTACTTTACTTGTTTTGTTAATAAAATTTAAGATGCACTACCACATCGAATTCAAAAATGCAAAAAAATGCTATGCTCCCTCTAGTCTGAAGAGCCTCTATTGGAACTTGGTGATATGGAATATCTGTGCTAGGTGGTTGCTGTAATCTGGAATTAACTAGACAGCTTAGCTAGGAACTTAATAGAGTCATTTATTTTTATAACTTTCTATATGTACCTATTTCCCTTCTTTGTGAAAGTTTTGGCGAGCAGTTGTTATTTTATAGTTGGGATCAAAGGACACATAGAAAACTTGTTGCTGTAGTTACTGCTCATTTTGGCGGTGGTGAAATTTTGTTAAAATAAATATTTTGGCTTGATGGAGTCGCCCGGTAAATCTTAGTTTAATCCTGGTTATTACTCAGAGATAGTATCTTTTACTTAGCAAAACTTCTGGTATTTAATTGATTTATTTACTTATTATGTCAGTAAAGTTTAAAGATGCATTACCGCATCGAGTTTAATAATGCAAAAAAAAAAAAAAAAAAAAAAAAAAAACGCTATGCTTCCTCCTTGTTATTCCATATGAAATTACGGATAACGAGATATAATCACGTGAGCGTAATCGCTGTGATCATGCATAAACCCAGATATCTGTATATGATGTATATACCTGTGGAATTCTCACTTTACTCTAGAAATGTTTTTTACCACCCTTTTATGTTTTTTTGTAGTAAAAGAAGCAATTAAACATCTTTTTTTAAAAAAATAATATTACTTTAAAAGTGAATAAACTGATATTGAAGAATAAGAAGCAAATTAAGTCTTCAATTATCAATTATTCAGAAATGAAAGAATACATCAACTTCGAAAACGTGACATAAATAATGAATCTAATTTTTTAATTCATTTTTTAATTTCTTATTTCAATTATTACAGTTATTAAATTATATTAAGTGACAAGAATTCAAAGATAAACTAACTCAATACAACTATCTCAAATAAAAAAAGAGAAGATCCGAGTTTAATACAAATTTCTAGTTATTTCTTGTAAAGTTAAACGCACACGTTCATATTTATTACTAAATTAAATTTTAATAAACGATGTTCTATATCGATTTTCGTATATATACATGTAAATACTTGTATAAACCAACGGAATAAGTGATAAGAAATTCCACCGGTGTATACCCCCGGACTTAACAACGGTTTCTGTTCTATCCCGTTCCCTAGTAATAAAATTTTAATATACAAATTTTAGTATTTTCTATTGATCAAAATCAATTTATTATAGCCTCTGAGCCCGATTTTAATAGCAAGCTTCCATTAACAAATCAATACAATACCACCCGTTTACAATTACTCGGATTTTTTATTTTCATATCCAAATGTCTAATTTAAAATAAAAAAACGCGGTTTGAATCAAAAAATTTTGCAGTAAAGATTATTGCAATATATTTGCCTTTCTAATAAGAATCACTAAAGGTGACGGGAATAAAAAAAAAATTATGAAAGGTATATTATGATCTGTGCTACTCAAAATTTGACGTTCTGTAATGCATATGCAATGCATGGTTTTCTAACGATTGAATGAATAAAGTTCATTGTTTCACCGCATAAAACTTGATTATATATTATGTAAATATAAAATAATATACTTGTTTCTAAATACTAGGATTTGCGAAATCTATTTGAGGATCCAATGATTACTATTTTCAGTCACGCTTTATGTGAACAAAATGGGCGAAACAAAGACAAAAAAAAATAATCTATTTTATTGTGTAAAAACTCTTTGTCTTTCGCAAGCCATTTGTTATTAATTTATCGCATCGCAGATGATCATTTTCAGCTAAAGATTTGTTTCTAAAAATAGAAAAAAAAAAAATATTCAAAAATTTTTTAGAGTGCAATAAATTGATTTTAATAATCTATTTTCTTTTTATAATAATACATTTCAATGACTTGATCATTCATCGTCGAAAGACTAAAATCGTCCATGTTTCAAGAATACTGTATTTACTACTAGATTTTCTACTGTTCTTATGATTACCGAAGTGATTAATAATGTCACGGTATACAAATTTTCAGAAGATGTCGTCGACGAAATCCCATTTCCTGGCATGCCTATATATAAAAAAATGAACAATTGCGTGATAAATTTATTAAATAATATATTTTTTATTTATTTCCAGATATGGTATTTATGGCTTCAATGTGGAATGTCGGTTTATAAGTAAATTATTAAAATAATCTTTTTTAAAGAAAAAACTTGGAACGTTATACAATATATAATCTAAATTCATCGATGTAATTATCCGCTTAAATACTGTAGTAAAGTTTATGGCTATTGACTCAGGTAATAATAACAATATTTTACTTTAAATTTTTGATGGCAAAATCAATAAAATATATGATATATAGATTATGATCCTTTCAAATCTAATTCCATGTTTCGTATGTATGTACATATATGTGTCGCTAATTAAATTATTGATTATATCAAATATTAAAAAATTTATTTTTAATCATAACAGGGAGCATACCTTACCTGATGAACTATATTTGACCCAACATACTTAATTCAATGTTGTGTGCATTTACCTGTAATAGTCGCAAATTTTTCGTCCTTGCAAACTTATTGTTATAGGACAGTCAATTATCCCTCTCCTCAAGGGAGTTAAAGAATTGCAAGATTGCTTGACTTCACTTGAAATGTTTTTAAAGGAATATGTTATAGATGTAGAATATTTGGAAAAATCAGAGAAAATGGATCCAAAGTGAATGGAGTGATGGTAAAAAATAATTTATCTCTTTATTGTTGTCACTTAGGAATGGAAGTGTGACACTTGGGTTTATCAATATTTTTTTATACAATTACAATTATCATAAAAATGACTCATATTAACCAATAAAAAACATATCTCGTAATTACTTAATTCACACTGGCAATAAAATCTTAGTTTCGACCTGAATTAAAAATCTAAAAATAAGAACATAACGCTGAACCACTGTGATACCAAATTCTTGCTGTCGTAAGAAGGCTAATTGATTATATCATAAACACATCTATTAAACAATCAGCTTTTATTGTCTGAATGAACTAATTAATTACATATTACCATTTAAAGAGTGACCATAAAAGATATAAATATTTACTTTTTACAATAGAACATATTGTTACGTTTATTATGATATTCAAGTATAATTTCGAATGCAAGTCGTGGTTTTTTTATACTATCAAAAATTAATTAAATATCTAATAAACAAGGAAACATTTGATAATGTTTTGTTTTTATTCAATGAGATATTTTGTGCGACGTTTCGATGTGATATCTGTTATCACGCTGAGCGAAACATTTCTGAGAGATAATAATAGAATTACTTAAATATGCCTAATAACTTGCCGTTTTCGATCTGCGGCGCTGAAATAATTAAAGCAACTTTTCAAGTTGTACTGACATAATTAAATGGGATTGAATGTGATTTTTTGGGGGTAAAAGGAATCATTTCTATTTATAATCAAACTTAAACTTATTTTTAGAATTCAGGTTTCATAGTAAAAAATAATCCCTTCGTTACATAGATCATACGATTTTCACCGACACATCTAACTCAAGGAATTATGTTTTTTCTCATGTTAAACTATTATGATAGGTTTCCAATTTCAAACAAGGTTATTTTCTAAATTATAGGAACCGGAGAGCTCAATGTTTTTTAGCATTTTAATTTTTTCTTGTAAAAAATAAAAATAACAATAAACAATAATACAATAATTCGTAAAGCTAAATTGGGTTAAGCATTTATCATCTCCCGTTCCGTGGGAATCAGATGTAAATTTCGTTGATATATGGTTGGTATTCTAGATGTTATTCTGAAGTTTTCGTGTTACTATAAATAACCCATACAGCATTGTTGAATAGAAAATACCTTTTGGTTAGAAGCAAATTTTTTTTATAAAAAAATTATACACTAAAATAGTTTAGATTTACTTATAATATAGTTTCTATTATTAAATCACCTAAAATAGTTACTAATTTATTTAATTTCGTACGGCAACACCAATTCGAAAGTATAAAGATTTGGCAGATAATCAGAAAGAATTATCGTTAAAAATAATTAAAATAAAAATTATCTCTAGAAGAATTAGAATCATTTTTATATGTATGTACATCAAAATCCATTCTTTGATGAAATTGATGAAGTAATTGAGAAATAATAAACATTAACAGTGATAACTTCCTTCATGATATTTTGGATTTCGCTTACTAAACGTCTTCAGCCCAACGTTTCCCGTCCTTAAAATATTATTTTAACCAATTTAAACACATAAGAAAATAATAATTTAGTAATTTGATAGAAGCAAAACAAAACGTGTAGATTACATTGATTATAGAGGTCGTGAGAAAACCGACAGATTAAATTACGCGTCGATTGATCACGGTGCTAATTAGGTAAATAAATTTATGGACGTCAACTAACTTACTAAATTTGGGTTGACAATAAGCATGAGATCTTTTTATTAGTGGAAAGACTTTCCTTAACATTCGCTTCATTCGCTTCTAATTTTAGCATTAGAATGAAAATACTTAGTTGGCGGGTGCTATAGAATTACTAGATTAGTTCTATGAGATCATAGAGAATACCAAATTATATACTCTTTGTAAATAATTTTCTAATTTAGCTTAGATCATTTTCAATTACTATTTAAAGAATTCGATCCTGGTAATTTTCATTAAATGACATCAGTCTATGAAAAATTCTTGAATATAAATTAAATATCATTTTTTCATTTATTGTTAACTAATTTTTTTTTATTAGTTCAATTAGAAAGGTTTTTTAGAGCACCCGGGGAAAAAAATAGTTTTAACGGTAAATGTAAAAGCACGAAAAAAAAAATTTTTTTTTCTTTTTTTCGTTCTTTAGATCAATAAAATACAATAAAATAAATAATAAAAAAAAATATATAAATATACACGATTTCTTGGCAATTTTCAATATAAAATTCAAATTCAAGTTATTTACATGAAGAAATAATTTTTTTATATAAATGCACAAATATGAAATCAAGGACTATTTTGTTTTTGGTCGTTTTTCTCTTGGCATCATCATACGCTTATCCATTAAAATCACCAGATATTGATGGTACGTTTTGTTTATTATTATTATTAAGGGCATTTTTTAGTTCGATTTAAATGAATTTTTTATTTTTTTCTCAAAATCAAGTGTTAATAGGATCTATAATATTCATACGGTAATCGCGACATCACACCAAAATATGATTAAAATGAACTCCTATAATTTTGACTATGAACCTTTCAACCTACTTGATCTGTTATTAAAATTATACATTTTGACCTTTAGTGGGATTTTGTTAATAGTTATCTTTAAAAAATTAAAAATTTTTAAGCCAAAGGAAAAGGAAATAATTCATGTTGCAAGATTTAGAATAACTTTAAAGAATCAAAATTTTTTATTAGTTTAATTTTTATTTTACAATGCATTATTTTTTTTTCTGTATAGAATTCCCTTTTTTTACCTGTTTTGTATTGTTTTATTTTAAATCTAATTTGTAAATAACTTCCTTTTTCATTGAACAATAAATGAGTGATTTTCACGTTTTTAACCAATAATAATAAATTAAATTCTTAAAAAAAGACCGTCCCACTAAAAAACTTGAATTCATACATGAATAATCAATATGAAAGACGGTCGATATCAATTTGATTAACGAAGAGGATTATTAATGTGATAATAAATAAACCTGTTATATATTATTCCGTAAAATTTCGAGAATAAAAAATATTTTCAATTTATTAAAAAGTTAATTGCCTCGTTGCAATTTCTATAACCTGCAAAAGAAAAAAAGTTATTTAATAAAGGTAGTAGTAGGTCATACGTGTGTCTGTGACAAAGCGTCGACATAAAGTATGAATTTTCACGTGATTACTTATTTTAAACGCCTCGCCTTTTAGTACATATTTTTAATACATGAATAGTTGATTATTTTAATATTATTATTTATTATTATTTTTTCCTTTTTTTAAAACTATAATTACTTCAATATTTCCTATATGACCTAATAAATTATCACAAACTAGATCCATCCAATGACTGAAGACTAGTGCTCCGTAAGGGTCGGGTCGGGTCGGGTTTGAAGCAAACTCGAACTCGAACTCGTTAATATTTACAGGACCCGAATTCGACTCGACCCGATTATGGTTTAACTCGTATTCGACTCGAATTTTAAGGTAATATTCATACCGAAAGTAAAAAAATTTTTTATTTATGTATATAATGAAAAATGTGTATTAAATTTGAAAGTTTTTTATTTTAAAGTTCTTTGGTTGTACATTAATTCAAATTCAGATTTTTTAATATAATATTGGCTCCAGGAATTCGAACGCACAGTTGCAAATTTATCGGCTTTAAGTCTCAAATCATTCAACAGGAACACTCGATGTTTATTAAAATAATTTCATTTTTATTTGGATGATTGCGCTCTAAATAACGACATAATTTTGTTGTATTTGAATCACCAATATTGCGGAGCCACGTTTTATGTCCACTAATTTTGAAAAAAAAAAAAAAATCAAACTATAATATACTCTATTTAAAATGATACGAGCATCTAACATCTCGATGTGTTTTTGAATTTATATTCAGGTGGAAGAAGTTTCTCTTCAAAAGCTCTTTGGCAAAAGTTCGCTTCGCAATTATTTTCGATTTCCAATAGAAGCTGTATTATCGGAATTTATAAGGTCGATAGTTTCACTAGTTACGAATTAATAGCATCACCTGATCATTCGGGTCACCCAGGTCAAGCAAAATCGGACTCGTGACATAAAATGATAGTCCCGACTCGAATTTTTTCTCGAGTCGGGTTGAATGACCCGGTACTATTTTGTATCAATTTTGGAGAATTGCAAAAAATAAAAATTAATGTAAACATGCATTTCATTAAAGATTTACATTAATTAATCTATTCATTTCATAATTTTTGTACGACTTATTATATATTTTTTTTTTGACAAAAATATTTATCAACAGATAATCGCTATCATTAGAATTGTTGAGAAATCTTTTCGTAACAAGATAGTTTATTCTTAACATGTAATGTTTTTTGATATTCACGCTAAACACGTAAAAAAAATTTTTTTTGTACAGGGACGTTACATAATAAAAATTCCATTTTTTATTAAATTCATTGTGCAATAAAGAATCCTTCAGGAAAATCTAACTAATAGGTAAATAAAATAATTCCGAAATAATGTATTGTGAGGTTATGTGGCGCATATGCCAAAAGAATATGTCAATCGTCTGTACATGAAACTCATCTTTAGTTGCACACAAATTCAGGGGTGAGAATTTTCTCTTATAACATGGAGGCTTTTTTGATTTTGCCACAAAGCACCCACGGGTAATATACCGCTTAGACATCATCCAAATTTGTAACCCTAATGACCTCGCATATGCTAATCCTATCCATAAATAGATTGATATACTGTTATTTACATTTTCGGGGTTTTTTTTAATCGCGATTAGTTGGTTTGTTTATAAATTATCAAAACGGAAAATCAAACATTTAAAACAGTTTTTTAAATCATTTCTAGGATTAATGTTATTTTTTTATTTATAAAACTTTTTATTATTTTGTTTTGATTATCATTACTTTATTTGAATAGGTAAGTAAACTGTTTTTTTGCTTACGTGCGTTCATCGATTTTATAAGAAAGAGATTAAATGAAAAGTTATGTAATAAACTTTTTCTTTATACATTAGTATGAGCACAGGTTTTTTTTCAAATTCATATAAATCTGGAATGAATTGTATATGATTTATTAATTTTATTCAAGAACCGTAAGTACCGTAAGTAACCTTTTACAATCGAAAGGAAAGGAAAACTAACAAAAAAAAAAAAGAATTAACGCTCTCTTTCGAGTGCAATGGGCTCATTTAAATATCAATGTCCCGTTATAATTCTACCAATATAAAGGAATAAAAAAAAAAGTCGGGATAAAACCCGTCAGCCATTATTATTTTTTTGGTACCGTCCTGTATAGTTCCCGAGTATTTAATAAATTTTACAAAATGAATATTTTTAACACGTTTGCTCGAATATCTCAGCATCCAGTGATCCGCAACACATAAAAGTGAAAAATCCCGAATTTATATTGTATAACTTTTCAATTGGTTTTAAGGGATGGGGCTTTGCAAAATGAATTATAAATATTTGTTGAGATGTGGCTTCCGATCTTTTGAATCCGATCGAAATTTTTTTTTTTTTTTAAAAAAAAAAGGCTGCGTTTCAAATTAAAATATACGACCCTCATTCTAGTAATTTTTATTTTATATTATTATTTTTTTTTTTTAAAAAAACCAAAACGTTGCGAAAAAATTGATAAGATTGATTCTTAGTTAATTTAATAAATAGTAGTAGGAAAAAATCTATAAAATAAAATATGTAATCTATATTTCCTCAAAGCTTTCAGTTCCAAGTTTCCTAATAATGCCTAACTTTTTAAATTTCTCGATTATTTTCATATTCTCATCATTTACGTATAAACTGATATCATCATTAAATACGAAAACGATGATGAGAGAAAGTGATCTTTGTGGTATACGGTCACTCCAAATTGTAAAAAATGATTCCAACTCTTCCGGGAGTAACTTTGATTGCGTATAATTATCCACCTTTAATTCATAAAAATTTTTTGGAGAGTATTTTGAAACTACATCCAACATTTCTTTCTCACCTAAATATTTGGCACCGCAAACTATCTTAATACTTTCTAAATGTTGACAACTATTAAATACTACTTTTAAAGTTTCTATTTCATTCTTCATGAATATTAAATAAAGCTTTTTAAGGTTCGGACAAGATTTAGCTACAGCTAGATTTAATGAATTGTCATGATAACCAACGTAAAATTCTGTCAAATTCTTTCCATTGATTTCCAAGAATTTTATCAACATTTCAACCTTTGGGAAAGCATATTGAAATTTTAAAATCTGTAAATGTGGAAATTTAACGTATTGTAATTTATTAAAATCTAGTATATCAGTATCATCAAATGATAAAATAATTTCTTGTAAATGTGTGAAAGTACTTAAAAATGATAATGGCATATAAGCATCATACCCAAACATCTTAAGTTTTGTTAAAGGAAATTTGGCCAAGGAAGTTATTATTTCCGTCCAATCATTCTCACCACCATAAGCCGCTATCAAAGTGACGTGTTGTAAATTCTTTTGCAAAGAAATTAAATCCGCCAAACCATTTGAAATGACATTTTCAAACGTTATGGTTAATGCTTGAATATTATGACATATTTGTGATAATTGATAAAAAAACTCGGAACAAATGTTTGAATCACAGCTAAATATTGATAGGTTGGCTAAACATCCCTTTGCCCCAGGAAAATAAGTGAAAAGTATGTTTTGAACCGTTTTTGAAATTTCTAAATCATAATCCAAAGATTTTAAGGATGAAATTTGACTCATATACATCTTTAAAATCTCCTGTAGTACCAAGTATTTGTTAAAGTTTAAATTATGTGAAGTTGAGTATTGTTGCTTTTCAACGGAATAACGAATCATTAAATCCACTTCACGAATCGAAAGATTTTTACAAAACGATGCATAATTAAACAATGAAGGTTTCCAAGCTTGAGCTGCGATGAAAATTCCATTCTTATAAAAAAGTTCTTTGGATTCATTAGGAAGGCAAGCGATTAAAGTATTGAAAATTTGTGATGGCACATCCAATCGGTATTGAATGGGAATGGTGTATTTAAAAGTCCAAACGTCCCTCCACAAGATCCTGACCGAAACTCCGCACCAAAGACGATCAACTAATAAACATGAGTGTAAAGTAATTTTATCTTCCTCTAAATATTCAAAAATTTCGTTAAGGCAATCAGCGGGAAGTTGACTAGTCATGTTTGACATTTATAAAAAAAAAAAAAATTATATATTTAATTGTGTAATAAAGAAAGAGAATGTGAAAGAAGGTGCCTTTTTACTAATTATTGTTCATTTATAACTTGAAATTTGCAGCTGGTACTACCGATTTATATATGTATTTGGCCATTATTTGGTCTTACAACGTTTTCGTTGTATGCAGGGTGACACAATGTGGAATCGTTACTGTTCAGGTTCAAAGTTTTTTTTTGTTTTCATGATTTAATCATGTGACGTACCAATGGTACCAATGGTGTTACGTAATACCATGAACGATCTGTAGTAATTGATTAAAAAAAATGTGGATAACAAAGAAATAGATTTAATGTAATAATGTAATAAATTAATATGCATAATTATTATTTCTCAAAATTCAATAAACCTTGTTTTCAAATTTATATTTAACTTTAGTTTGTTATTTAATTCTTAAACACACGTTTATACTTTGCTACGTGTTAATATAAAAATCGAACTGCCTCGGTCATGTACTCCATTGAATGCTTAAGCTTTGTAGTATTAAAATCCAAAGAATACATTTAAAATAAGCGTAAAAATGTATGTCAAATAAATTAATATCTTATATGCTGTGGTACTGCGGTTCAAATTTCAAGTGACTTCATTTACTATTATTATCATAAAACTTAAAATTAAATTGTCAAATACCTACAGTAACTGCTAATATCTTTCTAATTAATCATGAAAAATTAAATTAATTGATAGATTTTTAACTAGACGTATTTTTTTTTAATGTAATAATATATATATCGTTTTATGGTAAATGGGTCATGGACCCTCCGAGCCTTTTGTCAAAAATTTTTTTTTATGATTTTATAAAAGCTGAATATGCTTAACTATAAGATAATCTAATTTTTTGAACATAAACGTATAATAAATTATCGAAATATTTATATAAAACTTTCTTTTTCAAAAAAGATCGACAATAATTTACCAGAGGGGCATTTATGACCCAAATATGGAAAAAAAAATAATAAATTATATATTTTCATTTTGTCACTTTATTTTTAAAATAAACATCACATAATAAATTGATAAATTAATCAGATTCTTATCAAATCGTCATAAAATATATAAAACATATTTGTCCTTTACTGAATTAGGGTAGATATTAAAAATTACCGAATTTTGATTTTGTTTATATTATATACATTTGTTTTCTCCCATACTAATTATTAGATGTCTTCATAGTCAAACCATAAATTTTTCTCATGCTTTTTATTATTATTATTATTATTAGTCTTTTTAGTTTGAGATTTCTTCCAGATTTTTTTTTTTTTCTGTAATTTCTAATCTTGGTCATGATGATTTGATCGTTCCAAGAATAGATGCTATTTTTAGAGAAATTTTTTTCTAGATGAAATGAAATTTCCATTCAAAGGAAGTTCGTTAGAAGTTCAAAGTTTTAATAATATCTTGTTCGTAATGATGTTTCTATTAAAAGAATTATATACTTGCCAAAAATCCAGAATTTGTAAAATCAAAACCTTTTAATATTCTTTCGTAATTGATATTTCAATCTAACTTCAAGAAAAAATTCAAACTATATAAACCCTCGCTTTTTCTCCTCCCAAGAATCTTCACTTCAATCTGAAGGGAATTCATCCTCTAATTATAAATAAAAAAATTTCAATTAAAATCAAAAAGTTATCTGAGAAATACTTTAAAAATGAAGTTCAATAAAATCGCTTTATTATCTGTTATTTTAGGGGCATTCCTCCTTTACGAAGGTAAGATAAATTTAAAATTAAAATATATTCGAAATAAAAAAAATAAAAATAAATGATATTGAGTTTGTTTTCTAATTCATTATTTTATCTTTTTCTAGTAAATGCGTCACCTGTTGCTGTTGCTGAGGCTAATCGTAATAACAATAACGATCACCATCACGATCACCATAACGATCACCATAACAATAATAATCACAATAATAAACGAGACGGTTATTACCCCCCAACCCCAGACAAGCACGTCCCCCCAAGCAAGCCAAGTACCCACTATAAACGAGACGATTATTACCCCCCACCCCAAGACAAGCACGACGATTATGTCCCCCCAACCACCAAGGATGGCAAATATTAACGAGAAGCTGGAGATTATGCGGCAAACCCGAAAGCGGAGACAAACGAGACAAATAATTTTTAAATTAAATGATTATTTTTAGTAAAGTTTATAATTGTTCTTAATTTCTCGATTCCTCACATTTTAAATTGTTTCATGTTCATTGGATGACAACAAAGATTGACATTCAAAATTTATAATATAATAAAATATCAACTTTATCATTCTTCAGAAAATATTGTTCAAAAGTTTGTTATTCAAATTATTTTTTTTTTATTATAAAAAGATTGCATCGAAAGAGATTCTGATCCGCATTATGAAAACTCAAAAACTTTTTTCACGAAACAAACTGAAATGTGTATTTACCAAATAATGATGATTTCTTTAATTCCCGTTTCTAACACAAAACCATTTTCAATGTCGATAATGGTTATTAGAACCTAAATATGATCTGATGAGAATTCATTACACTTTCGGCAACATCACATTCTTGTCAGATATTAGTGCGTTACGTTGAAGAGTTTTTCTAGATAAAAGAACTCTCGGACTCGAAGAAGCGGATTTAGTTTGCGAATGACATTAGATAACGCTGAGGACAATTATTATAAACCAAACACTTCACCCAAAAAGACGTCCTTTCTTGTAAAACTAACTGTGTTAATTGTGTTAATTGAGTAAATTGAAACTTAAAAGGGAGCAGCCAATATGTTTTTGAATTTCTCATGCTTAATTATTCCATATATAAGATTTAAATTTCATATTTTAAAAGTAAATTTTAGCGCCAATAAAAAAAAATTATAACCACGATATTTAATAATTATCATAATACAAATCATGCACAGTAAAAATTTCAAAATTTACGCGACTACTTACTGTACTGTTGGAATTAATCATATTAAACATTAACACGCCTTTTGCTATTATTCCAAAGCATTTTCCGCTTTAAAGTAGCTGTTGGTTCGTTAATTTGTCGAAAACAAGGTAAAAAAAGTTTATTCTCTCATCCTTGATTTTTCAGATTCACAATCACGTGTAAACCTGCCTCAAAAAGTGACCATTTATTGGGAGAGGTTGAAACTGCGAGAAACCTTAACCTTATTTAGAATGTGCTAGAATAAAGTCGGAGAAGCTAATTCTTTCCTAACCGTTGATAAAAATCGTAAATATTATAACATAATTAATGAATCAATTAATTAGGAAACAATCTATTAAATAAGAAAGCTTGAAGTGCGTGGTATGAATTAATGAATGTTGCTTATTCTATTAACAACTTATGCGACAAATATCTGGTAAGCATTATAACATTTTATAGTGGAATTACTTCCAGTTTAAAAAATCATTATATAATAATAAATAAATAATTTTAATCTTGATTATTTATATATTACTTTTATTGACCTACGCTTCGCTCCAGACAATATACAACAATATATGATATATGAAATTTTTCTGGTTACGTGCGTTTCTCTGTCCAACTCATGTGAGTACACTTATCCAATTTTTTTTTCATTTTCTCATTGCGTTACATACAAAGCATAATAATTGTGTTAAAAACTTTTGATAAATTGTTATAGAATTATTTAAATCTTTTTCCAGGGGTTTAAATGAAAATATAAATGTTTTAATTCAAATTTAAATTAAATCAATCAATTTAACTTTAACACATTGCTTTATAAAATAATGTGCAGTATGTTTCTTAATTTTTAATACCTTCAATAGTTTTGTTTTAATATAAAAAAGGAATATTTTTTATGTATTGTTAATTTATTTGAACGAAAAAATAGCCTCATCCTATATGTTGATGTTTAATTTATAAACCGGTCAAAATAAAAGCATCGTCCAATTTGTTTATTTTTACATTTTGTGAAAAAAACAGATTGTGTCACTGCGCCCACTTAGTCACAAGATTAAAATTTGTTTCTAAGGGTTCATTTTTCCACAGGTTTATGTAACGAAGGCTTTCAAGCCAATGTTTGTAAGTCGTAATAAAAAAAAAATTTCATTTCAAATAAACGTTTTTTTGAAAGTATAATCAACCTCCATAAAATATTTCTCCATAACGGTCGAAAATTCGAAATAAAAAGCTAACTATAAAATGAACCTACTTCGTAAACATTCGACTTTGTGCTATCAATTCGTATAACACAAATGAATGCGATGGCGAAAAAAAATTTTGTTGGATCATACCCGCGAAACGGTGTCTTTAACACAATAATATCGTGTAACGCTCTAAAATCCCCATATCTGATATAAATAAAGTAAATATCCGTCCGTAATTTAAATTTAAAAAATTTTTTTTTATTTAATTTTTTATTTTTGAATTTAAAAAATAAAAAATGCGTTTTAATGAATTATTTATTCGTCATCGAAAGACGGAACCTTCATCTGTTAATCTATTAAGAATATTGATTATGATAATATTAATATCTTCCCTCACAGGATATATTGCAATTTTGATTATCGAAGTGACTAGTGACGAACCTGTTTTAACGAATACAGTCGTTGAAGCAATGGAAATACCAATTCCTGGTTTGTCTATAGAAAAAAAGCAAGAAAAGTCATAGTAAAATCTTTTTTATAAAAAATAATAAAAAGAATGATTTTTTTTTTTTTTTTTTTTTTTTTTTTTTTTAGATATTCAATTACAATTCCCTTATCCATTCGATTTGACATGTTATTTTCTTAGTATGCATTTAAAAGTAATTAATTTTTTTTTTAATTTAATAATAAATTTTGGTTATATAGGAGGATCACAAGAAATAAAACTTGATGAAAGTTGTAAAGAATATTTAGAACAACCAAAAGCTTCTTCAGAAAGCAACAATTATATCGGCTATTTTAAAAATGTCCAAAATTTAACATGTAAAACCAGAAATTGATGAAAATGCAATAATAGGCGTAAATGTAGTTGCATTAATTGTTGATTCAAATTATAATGCCACCAAAAGTCAAGACCTTATGAAATTTACTGCTACCGATTCTGGTAAATTAAGTAACTTTTTTTTTTTAAAAAAAAAAAAAATTAATTACATATTTTATTTAGAATATAATCCTTTGAGATATGAAAGTAAATTCAATGAAACAAACATTAATAAATTACCTGCATATGTTAAAGAATTATCCACAAGCAATTTTTATTATATGGTTAAAAATCAGGTAATTATTTTTATTTTTTAATTTAATTTTATTTTTTATTTTTTATTTATTTTAAGGAAAAAAAAAAGGATTAATGTAGAAATAATTGTTTAATAATCGTTATATTTAAGATGGCACGTTTACAATTTACTAGAAACATAAGAGAAACAAAGATCATCTTGGAATCGAACCAACTTATTATAGACAAGGTTACATTGTGTCCAGTATACGTAAGTAAAATATTATTATTATTTTTGTTATTACCATCATAATGTAAAGATATTTATTTTATTTTTATTTTTCGTAATAGAGAACGTTCCTTTTGATTATGAAGCTGGTGATTTTTTTGCAAGTCAAATTGTTTTAACTGTTCAAAATTTCCTTTTGAAAAAAGAGACTGAACAAAGGTATACTAATTATTTCCGACGATGTATGAATTAAAATTTAAAACAAAATCAATTAATGTAAATTTTTTAATTGTTGTTCCAAATATAGGACGCGAACTGTTTGTAATCTCTTTCCAAGTTAAATTAAAAGTTAAATTATAATTTAATAACCTTTCTGTTTCTATTAAAAAAAGTTACTTAGCGTGTTTGGACTTGTGGGCGGTGCTTGGGGTCTAGCTGCGGCATTTTACGCGACTCTATTTGGTAATCACCTTTTTTTTGTAAAAAAAATCAAAGACCAATAAGTTCATCACTGATACTTGAGATTCTTTCCTTTTCCTTAATAGGTGTAGATATAATTCGTCCATGGGGTTGTGTGCAATTTTATTGTTGTGGGATACGTAATAAAACACATAATAAACTTAAAAAATCTCTCCCGGTAATTCCGCTAGTTAAGAGTTCCGAAAGACCTCTACCTTCTTTTTCTAGGGACGTTTCTCGTGATGAGCATGCAGCCTTACAACAACGTGTTGATGCTTTGGAAGTTTTTTTAAGAGAGTATGTCGTAGACGTAAATTATTTGGAAGATGTAAAGGAAAAAGAAAATGATAATGATGAAAAGGACTTCCTACCTATAATCATAATAATAAAACAACCACCCACGACTATGTTATACACAAATGATATTTAGATCATACAAAAAAAAATAAAATTCAAAATAAATAATCGAGGGATAAATATTTAAATTTACATTAAGATATAGTCAAATAGGCTCCTCTTTCATGATATCCGCGGATTAATGTATGGGATAGCCGATTGAGTAAACGAATGAATAATCTGACTTTTTATTCAGATCTTTCATTATATTAGTTTAAATTCTATGTTTCTTAAAAATTACTTTCATTTTTCATTTCCTTCTTTTTTACATAACCGTTGGCTCTTGCTTTCTTCGCACTTTAACTTCGATATCGGGATAAATAAGGAAACTAACGTTTAAAGATAATATTTCCTAAAAGTTACCAATCATTTATTTCATTTTGTAAATACAGTTGCTTTAATCCACTATCAAATCCATCAAACGATTAATTATTCAATTTTAATGCAATTTTCAAAGGGTAGGTATTATTTTATAATAAACCTTATCGAAGCCCTTCCTAACTATAACCCTACGAAACTCTAATACAACGCCACTTTAATACAGGATGAATATTTAAGCATGTCAGATCATGCGATAAAGAAAAGGATGTAAAGATGTTATGTTGATATGAAGAGTTAAATGTTGAGTAATCGTGGTAGGAAAGGATAACATAAAAGGAAAATAAGCCTAAATTGATGATATTATTTGGAGATTTCTTTACATTTAGAACCCATATTTTTTTTGAAATATTTATATTGAATCCTTAGTCTCGGAGTAGTGCCAGAAGGTGGGTATCAGAAATCGTTAATAAATAATATTATGCTTTTGCTGCGCCAATTATAACCCAATGAAACGTCATCGCAAAATGGTTAATTAAAATAAAAAAATTTATTAAAATCGTGTGACACATATTTATAAATCATCTATAATGTAATGGAAAAGTATTATATATTTACTTTTACACCAATGAAAAACGCGAACCATCAATTGATGACGCATGTATTAATTCTAAATATTATAAATCAAATTTTTTTTTTTAACTTTCTTTTTTGTTTTATGAAAAATTTAATAATACAAATATTATCTCACAAGAAAAATGATGAAGAAAAACATAACACTATGATCTTTAATATATACTTCCAAAATTTTATGATTTACATTGCTCGTATAACTTTTCATTTTTCTTAAATATGTTAAGATTGAATTTGTTGAAGTCCTTTTCTTACAGCCAATACTGAATCCTAAAATAACAATAGATAGATATAAATTTTTTTTTTTAAAAAAAAAAGCATTATTAGGATGTACACATACCACAATAACAGCGTCTACACCGGCTTTTCTCTGTAATTGTACATTCCCCACCTCATTGTTCATTGTACCATAAGTAAACAGTAATAATCCTGCTTCCTTTATTGTCGCAACTAACTTTGGTGCCTCAATAATAGGGGCACTATTAGATACTATGCCTAATAAATCCGCATATTTTGCAAATCTTATTGCTGCTTGAATAGAGTTGCACCTCGCATCTGCAAGGGTTGTCTCTCCACAATCCGATAAGAAGAATACCGGATAATTTGGTTGTTTAAAAGCCAACATTAAACATATATCGGGATGAAAAGAGGAAAATATAATATTACGGTCTTGAGCGTTGTCATAAACGCATTGAAGAATCGTGTCCACGAAAAGGTTTAACTCTGTGTGATATGACGGTAAATCGTCAGCCTCCGCTTCGTCTATCATTGGATATTTAACTTCAATATTAAACCCGATATGAATCGGTACTTTCTGTTAAATAAAGAAAAAAAAATCAATATATATATTATATTTGAACAAAATAAAATAATATCTGCCAGATTATTCCAATTGACCTTAAAAGTTTCGACCAAGGTCGCAAACGGACCTTGAATCGAACCATCACTATTTCCTTTCAATTTCCCCATATGTTCTGAATATGCTAAAGATGTTACGGATCCAACACTATTAGATCTTTTCAATTTTTTATGATTTTGTTCACTTATACTACTAGGGTTAAAAGAAAATTCCCTACGATTTAATAAAAGTTCATCAGATTTTTGATTATTCACAGTTTTTTGCTTTTTTAAATTCAGGAACTGCTCAAGGGTAATGGCATGAATTGGAATATCATAGCCAGTTTCTGTGATAGTCCAATCATGATAAATAACCGGAACATGGTCTTTTGTAAGTTGAACGTCAAATTCAACATACTCTGCTCCAAGTGATGCTGCCGTAATAAAACTAATAAGAGTATTTTCTCCTATTTGTAAATTTGGAGTTCCTGCCCTATTCATACCAAATCCACGATGTCCGATAACTTTGGTAGTAAACGACCTTCTATATGTATGCTTATTACCAACGGCAAGGTTCTCGTTTTTGAACGGCTTAACGATTAGAAACTCAAAAATCACCCGTCCAATAACTTCCAATGTGCCCATACCAAGAATCGGAACAGTCACATAACCCATTAAAGAACTATGTTGCGAACCTGAAGAAGTTTTCACGGATGAGAGTAATGCACAAGCACGTCCGATTGATTGCTTTTTTGTACCAAAAGCGGGTACAATATCAAATGTCAAAATAACTTCATCTATATTAGATGAATAAAACATGATTGGATCAATGACGGTTTTATTAACTGGAAGATCCATAATAGCTGGTTCTCCGGTGGCATTCTTCGCAGAAACTACAAGTGAAATTAACGTCGGTGGCATCATGGAGATAGACGTATTGTATAATTCTACCGGGACATTATTTTTACGAGTATCGGTATTTCCAAGAGTTACAAGAATCAAAGATTGATCTTGTAGATATTTATGACCATATGCAAATTCAGCTGAAGCAACGTTTGAAATTGCTGAATTAATCTCAACATTTGCAATTATAGGTGATGGATTAGGTTCTTCGAACGCAGTTAGAGGACACAAAATGTTTTTCACTGCATAATGTCCTCGGAACACCGCATGTATATGTGGAGTCCAGCCAGAATAGTCCATCACATTAGGATCAGCGCCTGCTTCTATTAGCACTTTGACACACTCTGTGTGACCTTCTACAGCTATTTTAATATATATATATATTGAATGAATAATCAAACGCAGATATATTTTAATCATTTTAACTCTTACCTGCTAAAAACAAAGGTGTCCATCCATAAAATTTTTCTTTAATCTCCATATTTGCTTTTTTAAAATTGGTGTTTAAATCATCACGTGAATTCTGATGTTCCGTGCTATCATCTAATCCGACCAATAACCTCACACAATCATCAAATCCGTTACGAGCAGCCAAATGTAACGGAGTTTCTCCCTCTTCATCCTGGATATCGGGGTCAGCACAATAAACGAGCAAAAGTTTTGCTGTTTCAATATGGCCAAATTTACAAGCCGTAGCGAGCGGAGTTTGTGTACGATTATGCGAAAAAATATATGACGATACATGGGCGGATGGCATTACGTATTGACTTACAGCAGGATTGATCGTGGTGGGTGTAGAATTAATTGATCCATAAGACGGAGAAGAATCGGCAGCTAAATATGGCGATATGTATTAACAATAAACCAAATAAAACCACAAATATCATTTTTAATATTCTATTACCGTTACTAATAGCATCAATATTCTTCATATTGCTCCCCTTAATTATACAATCCACAACTTTAGTATGTCCACGTCGAATTGCATAAAATAACGGCGTAAACCCATCATTATCAAACCAGGAAGGATCACTAAACCCTTGCTCTAAAGAAAACTGTCCAGTTCTGATTACAAATTCCAAAAGCAGTCCAGTGATTTTTTCAAATCCATTAATGGCCGCGTAATGCAAAGGTCTTCTACCAAAAGCGTCGGCAGACGAGACATTTGAATATTCTGCTTGAGGAATATATTCAAGGATCCAAGAAATTAAATTTATATCTTCACAAACAACTTCACTTTGAAAATTTTGCATTTGAAACGTGGTAACAGAATATATCATTTGTCCCTCTGAGCTATTGCCGTTATTTATCGGGGAGCAAGATGTTGACGTTAAAGATGAAGAATTATCTAGTGGTAATTTACCACCATTTATCGCCAATTTATGAATCATTGAACGCTCATTGATATCATAATCATCAGCTATACTGGCTCCAGATTCGAGAAGTAATTTTATACACTTCATCGCTCCAAAATAACATGCTTTATAAAGCATCGACGTTAAGATCTAGAAATATATAAAATATATTGTAAGGGAATTATCCCATTAAAAAAAAAAATTATATATATATACTTTTAAGTCCGAATCAACTAGATTTATCAAATTTTGAAGGATATCTATATTATCGTTATGAAGTGAATCCGACAACATCTTGATGTGTTCTTCGGTCAAATTGATTCGTAGAAGGCGAGCTTTTGTCGTGGATTTGGTATCATGATGAGGATTTTGTTCATATTCCGTTACTCGACGTTGAACTTCTTGAATCCAATGTTCATTAGAATCCAACATGTCAATAAGTAATGAACCTGACGCAAACGGAAGTTTATCGACCTACAAAAGAAAATAAGGTATTAGAAAATTTTTTACATCATATGAGGTACTTAATAATTTTAATTCAATGGGATCCATAAGTGAAAAACCAAAATTGTATGTATCTCTTACAAAGAAATATAAATAGCATTCATATAATTATAATTATGATGAGGTTGAATAATTTTGGTGTCGATTCCGTGGGTCAAGTTGCTAATAAACAAAGGGTTCTCTTAAATAATAACGAACCTTTGTTTGTAAATAAAGGCATTTAGCATCTCTACCTAATTTCTTATCAAATCTACAAATTAAATAAAAGGTCAATGTTAATAATCAAAGAAAGCATAATACTGTAGATCACTAAATATTTCTTACTTTTTCAGAATTTTAGAAAACCCTTTGATATTCAAGTCTGCAAAATATAAAAGTTTGTGAACTTTATCTTTAGTTTCCATCAATACGGATAATAATTCTGTATCCGCATATGGATCGAAAGAATGAACATTAGATCCATGATCAATCGAGTTAAAATCGATAGATGAACTATTTAGCGAAGGACGATATTTTTCTGACAAAATTCTTAAACGACGTTCTATTTCGGCACATTTGTATAAAAAGAAATTGTTGACTTTCTCGAGTTCACTGTCAAGCGTGAAAAAGAAGGCTAATGACAAAATAATTAGAGTTATTGAAGAATTGCAAAATTTAAACCAATAATAATAAGAACACTTTTGAACGAAAAAAATTTAACCAAATTTTATCAAACTCACCAACTACACTGTCATCGTCAACGGTCGTTCCGCCTCGCGAAGTTGTTTTAACAGTATTATTTATGAACTTCTTTAAAGCTTTATAGCTTATATAATGCCTATAATATATATTCAACAAATAATGTTATTGCTAATAATAAAGCAAGGTTTATTAATAAGAATTAAATGTACCTTGACCACTCTGGTATGTGATTTTTCAATAAAGTCTTTCCGAACTTCATAACGTGTTAAACTAAAATCCGCTCGGTAAAAGACCTTACGAGTTTTTATACATGTATAATCATTATTTGTAATTTGAAGTCAATTTTGGTGACAGGAAGGGAAAACATACTTGGATCTTCAGTGTTGATAATGTTTATAATGTTTTCAAAATCTTAATCCAATCAACTTTACACATGGAAAAAAAAGGTTATGGGGCGCAATGATTTCGTAATCTATGATACCGAAGATCATCTTTTATAGACCGTTAGACTCATCTGAACCAAATCTTATAATCGACATTAATTATTCCTTTAATAATGATATTTGGCGTAAAAAAAAAAAAATATTAATAAAAATCAGGCGAAATTGATCTGTTTAGGAATTGGTACTGACAATTAATTATATTCATAAAAAAAAATGATTTCTATCTGATTTATCTTATCTTATAGTAAGTAATTAAAAGATTTTATATTTTGAATTGGATGTAAAGATATTTAAATTATTTTAAGTTTCTATTATTTAAATGCTAAGCATAAAATTTCAACTTAGTAAAAGATAACTGAAAATATATATTTTGATAAAAAAATTTAAATAAAATAAAAATCTTTTCAAAATATTATTTTAATAATTATAGTAAAATTAAAAGTTAAAATTAATTAAAGATGTTAAATAATCCAATAAATTTGTCTAATAATAATGTATTTATTAAATATATTTTATTCAACTATTGATTAGGTAAACTGAAACATATAATTAATTAAGTAGAAGCAAGATTTAACTCATTCTTTACAATAATTTGAGAGAGATTTTAATTAAAATAAACTCAGTCCAATTCTTATGTTCTTTTAGGACTAAATTTTTGAATTGATAAGTATAAAGATTTTCAATTTATTATATATGGTTTGTAATTTCTCTTATTATTAGAAAAATACTTTGATAACGAATGATTTGTAATCAAAATGATAATACGTAGCTAAAATGATTATAATAAGAATGTTAACACTAAGCATAATATTAATATTAAGCAAATTGTTAACACTAAATATAGTTGACTTAAAGTATAGATGATTCAAAGTATAGTTGACTCAAAGTAAATTGATAATACAAAGCAAAATTGATTCAAAACAAATTGATGATATAAAGTAGTGTTAATACAAAGTAGATTGATAATACTAAATAAGTTGTTTTATATAAGATAATTTTGCAAAGGGTTTTATTATCTTATAAAATTAACTTTCTAAATTTCTATTGATATATGATGAAAAACTCAGCTTATTTTTAATATAATTTTTCCATTAAGTTGCTATTTATTAAATAAAAACTATGTAATAATCTTTATATGTAATTCTGCTATAATAATTGAATAATAACTATCTAATCATTATGTAATAATCCTATAATTTATATTTAAAAAAATATAAAAAATATAATTATATTATTCTTTAATTATTACTATATATTAATACTTAGCCTTTAACTCATTATTCCTTAAAATTCTCTTTTGGTATTTTTAGTTTAAAAGGTTATATATGTTATTATGAACTAATGATCTATTATTTTATTTTTTTATTAATTAAATTGATTAACTTTATAAATTATTTGTATAAATCATTATATTATAGATTTTGTAAATTAATTTTTGTGATTTATATAGAAGCTTTGCAGTAGAAAGAGAGAAAACTTCTAAAAAATTTTATTTTTGAGTTAATGTTAAATCTGGACTTATTTTACTAAAAAAAAAATCATAATTAGCTTAGAAAATAAAATTTTAATTTTTTTAGAGTTTCTTTTCTTTTTACTGCAAAGCTTTCATATGTTCATCATATTGTAAATTATTTTACTATATCATAATTTTTATTTCATGAAAATTATTTGGATTATAATAAATTAAACTTATATGTAAATCCATTTTAAACTTAGAATCTAATCTTAAAGTTTGGGCTTTATCTTTATATTACTTTTAAAAGTTATTCATAAATTTATTATAATAATTTTCTATCAAAAATTACTTATTATAGATAAGTAATTAAAATTTTTTATAACTTATAACTTTTAAATTGTTCATAATTATTTAAAACCATTTAATATCTCTAAAATTAATACATAAAAATAAATTATTAACTGAATTTTATAACTTGTAAATTTCTTAAATTTACATGATTTTTAAATTATTTATTTAAAATATATAAAAAAATAAAACTAATAAACAGTATATATTTAAATTATTCTATTATCTAATATATCTAATATAACATCTCTTAATTATATTTATCATATTAAATATATTAGAAATATCAAAAATATCAACATATTAAATATATCAGGTTTATCAATAATCTGTATCATATATATATCATATATATTCATATATAATACTTAAAATTTAAATTAATTATAAAGAAATTAGTTTTAAAATTAAATTTATATTTAATTTATTTAATAAACTATATATTACTTTTATAAAATAATACAGAATATTCTTAAAAATTAATTCAAAAGATATTTAAATATATAAATAATTTCTTTTATCACAATTGTATTTCAAACTTAATAAAACTATTTTTTAAATAATTATAATAAATAATAATAACTTTAATTATATATAATTATATAATTTTATATGAGTAGTTTATTTAGTTTATTTCATTTATAATATTAAAATAAATAACTTATTTATATATAATATTAAAATTATTTATTTTTTAACTTTTTTTTATTTTAATTAAAGTATTATATTTATAATAAATTCAAAAATTTTATGATTATTAACAATATTTACATAAAATAATTAATTTTTATTATTAGATAAATTCTTTTATAAAAAAAAGACAAATAATATTTTATTAAAAAAGAATCTATATAATATTATTTAAAAGTATTAAGTTTATGATAAATTTGATGCAATAATAATATTTTCATATTTTATGAAGTTTATGATTAAAATTCAAATTATATTATTATATCACGTTTAGAAAGATTATTCAATAAACTTATCAGAATTTTCTAAATGATCAGCTTAAACTTTAGCCTAAGTTTCATGATATTATTATATATGAAAATACAGTAAAAATAAATTATTATAAAATACCATTTAGTTTATTTATTAGTATTAACAAATCAAGAGTATTTATTCACTTAAATTTTAATTAGAGTTCTGAATGAGTTGAGCTAACTTTTGAGCCAAATGAGTTGAATCAAGTTAAAAAAAATTTGATTCGTTTAACTTGAATTGAGTTTAAAGTTAAGCTTGATTCGACTTATGATAATTTGAGCTAAACTCAAGTCTAAAGTTGAGTAAAACTCAAGCATAAATTCAAGCCTAAAGTTAAGCAAAACTCGAACCCAAAGTTGAGTTAAACTGGAATAAAAATTTAATAAATTTTTTTAAAAAAAGTATAAAAAAATCATTCAGATAGAACAATATACATAATTTTAAATAAACAATAGAAGTTTCATTCTGATAGAATAATAAATCATCATTCTATAAGAATGATAAAAAAATCATTCTGATAGAACTATAGTATATTGTTCTTAAGAAATAATAGAAAAATTGTTCTAATAGAACAATAATACATCATTCTAAAGAAAGTGATAGAAAAAATCATTCTGATAGAATGATAATACATTATTCTAAAAGAATGATAAAAGAATCGTTCTAATAGAATGATAAAAAGTATCATTCTAAAAGAATGATTTATTATTATTCTTAAGAAATGATATTATTATCATTTCAAAAAGAACTATTTATTATCATTTCAAAAAGAACTATTTATTATCATTCTTAAGAAATGATTTGATTATTATTTCAAAAAGAATGATTTATTATCATTCTTAAGGAACAATTCAATTATCGTTCTAAAAAGAATGATTTATTATTATTCTTAAGTAAAGATGGAAACTGTAATTAATATGTTGCAACTTTTAATGTTGCAACTTACGTTGCAATTAGTTTTAACCTATATATGTTGCAACTTATAATGTTGCAACATATGTTGCAACTAATTTTAGCTTATGTTGCAACATTTTGTAAATTTGAAATTAATTGCTGTACCATCTTTACTTTTAAGTGCTGATGCGTGGCAAGAAAGAATTTTGACCAGTACAATTCCATGCGAACAAACGAAAATAAGAAAATACCCTGGGGCATATGTATTCCTGCCAGAAAAAGGTCTTGAGAATAAACGTCCTGTCACAGGTTTGGACTTCACCTCCTTATACCCCAGCTTAATTATGACATATAACCTCTCGTCAGATAAAATTATTTTATCTCGAAAGCATGCCAAATCTCTAAAGGATAGGGTAAAAAGCTTCATAAAATAAATTTCAAATTCAATAATCGGGATGTTCTCACGTGGTCTATAGAGCATGAAAACCAGGCTGAAATGAAAGGTCTTTATTCAAAAGTATTAGAGGGGTTGCTAATTAGATGAAATTCAATAAAAAAACATCTTGCTCTATTAAAGGATAAAAAGGAAGAATTAGAAAAGGAGATTAGTTTGGCGGAAGCAAGGGTGAGGATGTTACAGATGCTTTAAAATCTGAATACTCTTCAGTTTCCTTCAATGCTTCTTATCATGACTCCAAACAACTCGCTTTAAAATTGTATATAAATTCGTTTTACAGTGAAGCGGGGAATAGTGACTCCCCTTTTTTCTTGCGAGCATTAGCAGGTAGAGTAATATCAGCTGGATAGCGGAATATCAAGCTTATTGCTGACCTTGTCAGAAGTAAAGGGTTTGGCGTAAAATATGAGGATACCGATTCATTATACCTTGTTTGTCCAGAAGAATATTTCCGGGAGTGTGATGAGAAACACATTTCAGAAAAGATATCGAAGGAAAAATACTAGGAGGAGATGGTGAGAATATCTATGAAAGCAATGAGCGAACTCTGGGGTGAAGTTAATGACTTTCTCAGTGCAGATAACAGTTTCCCTTATCTTAAAATAGCATATGAGGAGGTCTTATTTCCAGTAGTATTTACTGGAAAAAAAAATACTTTGCCATTCCGCATATAAACAAGCTGAACTTTAATAACAAGCTTTTCATCCAGGGAGTCGAGACTGTAAAGCGGAGGCAGTCTAAATACTTCCGTGAGGTGGGTAAAAAGTTCATGGATGAATCTATAAGGCTGAATAATACTCGCACCTTGCATCGAATTGTGGAGGACGTGCTCAAAGAGACCATAAATGGTATTTCACAGATAGATCTTAATGAATTGGTTAAAACTGCTGTGTGGAGGCCTGATAAAAATAACAAGAGTGTCCAGCGTTTCATTTCACGAATGCAAGATAGACATACTCGTGAAGAAGTAGACGCAAAACGGCTCATAAAAAAGGGTCTAACATCTGAGCCTTATCTTTATGAAATCCCAGAACCAGGCGAACGTTTTGAGTAGGGTTTCGCAATTCGATTTGACATTTGAATATTTGATTTGAAAATCAAATCAAATACAAATTCAAATTTATATTTGATTTGATTTGATCAAATTCAAAT